>JAJIBD010027666.1:0-110025 GCA_021461705.1 Cryptotis parvus | reverse complement strand
ATCTATCTATCTATCTATCTATCTATCTATCTATCTATCTATCTATCTATCTATCTATCTATCTATCTATCTATCTATCTATCTATCTATCTATCTATCTATCTATCTATCTATCATCTATCTCTATCTATCTCTCTCTATCTATCTATCTATCTATCTATCTATCTATCTATCTATCTATCTATCTATCTATCTATCTATCTATCTATCTATCTATCTATCTATCTATCTATCTATCTCTATCTCTATCTCTCTCTATCATCTATCTACTCTATCTCTCTATCTATCTATCTATCTATCTCTCTATCTATCTATCTATATCTATACACACATTTTGGGTCATGGACATAGCTCCATAGTAGAGCATATGTTTCACATGTATGAAATTCCTGGTTGTATTCTGGTATACATACAAAACCAAAGTTTGAGAACACGGAAGGTAGCTCAGAAATAGAGTTCATGCCTAGCTTGCAAGAGACCCTGACTCTGATTCCTAGCACCAAAGTGGGTTGATGGGAGTTAAGATTATGTTTCTTGGAGAAGTTGAAATTGTAATTAAGCCCAGATCATGTTAACTTGAAAATAAAAAAGGGGAGGGGTATTTCCTATAAATTCTAGAGATTGGGGAATTTTTCTTGATTTTTCTAAAAATGGGGGGGAATTTTTCTAGAATGCTTAAATCTCAAACCAATAAAAATTTATTTTGGCAATATTATCTGGAGGTTAAAATGGTATGTACATACATTATATATAATATATATGTATATATACATACATCCCAGTAAGCCCTATGAAGAAGCCAGAGCAACCCACACATCATGAGGTCAGTCACTCTCAACATCCAGACTCCATAGTTCCTCAGAGCTCCCCCAAGAGAAAACCTGATCTTTCCCTTTAAATTTCATCAGTAAATGCTCGAGATGAGAGCCTTCTACTGAGAGTATACCACCTACATGGCAGAGCCTGGCAAGCTACCTGTGTTTTATTTGATATGCCAAAAACTAGTAACAATTATGCACCTCAATTTCATGACCTGAAGAATGGTTTGAGGCTCTTCCTGTCCCTGAGCAAGCAGATGCCCTTGGGCTACACAAGCTTGTGACAGGACATATGGAGATGTTACAGGTGCCCGCTCGAGCAAATCGATGAACAACGGGAAGACAGTGATACAGTGATACAGTGACAGTGATACATACATACATATATAGAGAAACACACAGCATCTAGAGGAGATATTACGGCTTTTTCAAAACAACAAAATAATTTAGCAATGAGTCAGACACAATAAAAAAAAACTAGCTACTTTATAAAAGAACCACTGGATCTTTCCACCCTCAATTTCATAGAGACCATGAGTCAGGACAAGGGAGGGACCTCATCACGTGGGTGAGTTTATACCCAGACCATGAAGACAGTAGCTCACATCACTACTGAAAAGAGTGACACATGCCTGGACAATTCTTTCTTCAATGTAAAAGGCTAAAAACAAAATCTCTTTGCCCCTATTTTTTTCCCTTCTTTTTCTTATCTCTTTAAAGTTTGCATTTTTGGTGGGAGGCTTTTGAGTATTCTGGTTCTGCAAGTGTTTGTAAGACTATGACTTTTGTCAAGCTCTAAAAATCAGTTTCCAATTTGACCAAGTTTCTGACCATAGCATTATTATTATTATTATTATTATTATTATTATTATTATTATTATCATCATCATCATCATCATCATCATCAAATTTTTTAAAGATCTTTTTGAACAGGATTGTCAGGATTTAGTTGACAAAAACAGAAAATAATATTTATGGTACTAGACAAACCTGGTGGAAGGAGTACCCAAAGAGAGTTTTATCGCCCAAAGATCCAGCATAATGGTGAAGATAGTTAAAATAAAAACTAAGATCATTCCCCCAAGGGCTAGCAATAGATCCTAGCTGCCAATGGAATTGTACTACATTTCTGTTTAAGGAAATAACTAGGAGGTTGCAAGAAAATTCCTTGGCCATGATGTGGTTGTCCTAGTGATAGAGCGTATGAACTCACTAATGGTCTCCTAGTTTCATGGCCCATCACTGACACAGAAGAGAGAGAAAGTTGCATTACACAATTCTTGGTATCCAAGAGCTGACAATTCAATGAAGATGAATTAAGTCATGTAGCTAATATATCAGAATAAGAATTACTTGAGTTAGAGATAGTATAGTGGATAAGGCACCTGCAAGAGGCAGACCTGGGTTCAGTGACAGCCCCACATATGATCGGTCCCCTGACCACATGTGGTTCCGTAGCACAAAGCAGAGAGTATGCCCGGAGCAGCCAGGTATGGCTCAAATCATGATCTCCCCTACCAAAGGAAGAAAAAGAAAAAAAGAATTTCTTATGGCATTCTATGAAATTCTAGGAAATAAAGTAATCTGAGTCATAAACTTTAGGAAAGGCCTATTGAAAGCCTAGGTTTATGGTGACCTTTAACAGATGAGTGAAACTAAACTTGTAGCAAAATAGAGGGAAGGTCCAATCAGGGCAAAGGAGCAAAAGAAGAAGCGATAGAATAACCAGCGAAACCCTTTGCAATATTTCTGCCAAGGGGGTGCTATAGCAGTAAGACAGAAACCTGAATGCTGTGGTCCTATATCCTGAATTGTCAGGACAAATGAGGAGCAAGGACTTCCACATTGTCTAGATTCTCTGACTTTAGAGACCGGAATGCACCCAACTCAGACAGATATCCGTACCTTTAACAGTCCATACTGTTCACTGAGATGCTCGTCAGTTAACTATCCTCCTCTGTGAGCAGGGTTTGATTTCTGTTCTAGCCCAGCTGCTCTCAATATTAAATGCATGTTGGAATCTTTATGGATACCTTTAAATAAGATCCCAGAGGCCAGAGAGATAGTAGAAAGGAAAAGGCATTAGCCTCACATATGACAGACCTGGTTTCAAGCCCTGGCACCACGTATCAACCCTTGAGCACCACTGGGAGTGATCTCGGAGGCAAAGCCAGAAGTAAGCCCTGAACATGCTCAGGTGTGGCCCCCAAACAAAACCAAACAAAAAATTGCGCCAGAGCAAAAGTACGGCACTTGCCTTGCACGTGGCCAACCTGGGTTCCATTCCCGGCATCCCATATGGCCCCATGAGTCCCACCCAGATTGATCCCTGAGTGTAGGAGCCAGGAGTAACCCCTGAGCATCCCCAGCTGTGCCCCCCACCAAAAAAATATATACATATATCCCAGTGTCTGAGTCCTACCCCTGAACAAACAAGTAAGATCCTCTAGAATGGGAACAAGCTCCTTTTTGTTGTCATTGTTGTCATTCCTAGTGATTTTTTTAAACTGGGTTGTTTGTTTTTATTTTTATTAATTTATTTTGTTTTTGCTTTTTGGGTCACACCCAGTGATGCTCAGGGGTTACTCCTGGCTCTGCACTCAAGAATTATTTCTGGTGGTACTCAGGGGACCATATGGAATGCCAAGGATTGAACCCGGGTCAGCCGTGTGCAAGGCAAATGCCCTACCTGCTGTGCTATTGCTCTGGCCCCTTCCAAGTAATATTTTATTTGTATTTTTAAATTCAGGGCCACACCTGGAGGAGTTCTGGAGACCTAAAAGCCTTGGCATAGCTTAGGGAGCACTGGTGGATCAGGGGAGCCCAAATCAGGGCCTCAAACATGTGGAGCATGTGGTCCCTGGTCCCTGCCCCAGGTGATTTTTTTAAACCTCCTTTCTCTTTCCTCTGCTGGTGTAGTCATTGCTATGGCAGGGGATCACAGTACATTTGGTTGTGGTACTCACCAGGAGTCACCTCCACTATTTTGGGTTTCATACACATCTGAATTCAGCATGGCCAGAAGTGGCTTGTAGCTGTAAGGACCTCATGAACAGAGCTGCTGGGATAGACCTTGATGCATGCTACAACCCAGGAATGGAACTTGCAAAGCCTCATTCTGCTAAGGCAAACTTAAGCCTCTGAACGCCCCAATCTGGGTGATTTTCCGTGCTGCAGCAATTTCTCTCCAGCAGGGAACAAAATTGGTTTGGTGGGCTTGTCAGAACTTGGATTCCTAGGCCTCTTTCCCGTCTGACTTAGGAACTCTAGAGATGGGGTAAGAATGAGCATCTCTTCCATGTTGTTACTCACTGGACCTTACTCTGGGACAAGTGAGCTTACTGAGATGCACATGTAATCCTCCTCCTTGGAAATTCAACTTTGGGAAGAAAGCTGAGCTTGTGGATTAAGTTGTGCAAAGCCCTGCTACTCCAAACTGGTCCCTGGAGCTGTAGCATTGGCCTCGCCAGGGAGCTCATTACACGCCAAATCAAGCTGTACTACTGCCCGGCTAAATCTGAATCTGTATTTTATAGATGGTCCAGTTAATCAGAAGATGGTGGAAACTGACAAAATCTACTTCTGAATTAGATTCTTCCTGAGCATGTTCTAATTCTTGGGTGTATCACCAAGTCAGGTGAGAAATCTGGCTGAGCAGCTGTAATACCTTATTTGGCACAAGGCTGAGATGTCAACAATATAGGACTTCACCTGAGCTTTCAATATATAATTGAGGAATCTGGAGAATAGCAGCCAGATAACAAAATAATCTGTTTTTGTAAAGGGCTTTTATAATTTGTGAGGCACTTTTGTTTAAGTTCTATGTCATTTAAGTTTTCTAGTGTTTCATTTATTAAGGAGTGAAATAGTTGGGGTTGGAGCAATAGGAGAGCAGGTAGGGTGCTTGCCTTGCACACAGCTGACCTGGGTTCAGTCTCTGGAACCTCATGAGGTCCCTCAAGCCCTCCAAGAGTGAACCCTGAGTGTTTAGCCAAGAGTAAGCCCTGAGCACAGCCAGGTGTGGCCCAAAAGAACAAACAAAAAAGTGAAATAGCTAACTCAAACCCAGGTAAAAGGAAACAAATGCTAAACACTTAACTATCAGGAATACCTATCAGGAATTCTTTAAATTTCATAATTTATCCCTATCTACAAGAGGCCTCTGGTCATTCTGACTGTCTCTAGTCAAGCCACTATGGTAAATTCAGGTGTTTTCCTCCTTCAAGCAACTCTGCAATCTGCTCAAAGCTAAATAACCTCATCTGGCTCTTGGCTTCTTGCCTGAGAACTTTTCTTCCCTTCCATAAAGTGGACAAAGATTGTCAAAGATTCCCTGCAAGTGAGTTTGAATTTCCCCCTTTCAGGTCCCATGCTCAAAATCAGCGCACCTGTATATAACCTTTGACATGCAACGCACCCAATCCCTTTTCCCAGGCTACCTTAGCTTCTTATTCAATTGATTCTTGCCATTGATTTCAGTGTACCTTGATATTGTTCTCTTAGAGTTTACTTTGGTTGGGACTTTTTGGGCCTCTTGGATCAGTGCTCTAGCTTCTATCTTGAATTTTGGGGGTGTTCTTGGGTCCAAACAGTTAGTATAAGTTAGGGCACTTGTCTTGAATGAAGCTGAGCAGGGTTGATTCCCGGCATCCCATGTTCCTTTCAAACCCTGCCAGGAGTAATTCCTGAGCATCACTGAGTGTGGCCCTGAAATCAAAACAAAACAAAAATGCATATTGTATTTTCAACTAACCTTCCCTATCACTCTTTCATTTCATCCTGGAATTCTTATGATTCTGAGATTGTTCCTCGTGGTATTGTCTACAATATCTCTTATATTCTCTTTATTTTTCCTCATTCTTTCTTCCATTGCCTCTATTGGAGTGTTATATCTCCATATTCACCAATTTGATTTTCAAGTTTATTCACTCTGCTGTTGAGATTTACTACAATATAGCCTACATATATAAAGAATACATTTTGGTTCCTTTATTTCTATTTGAATGAGCTCTTTCCTTTTTCCCCCCATCGTGTTCTCTTCAAGTTTATTAAGTCTCTGTTCAAATGTCGTCTTTCTTATCATTAAGTTTCAATATGGTTGTTATTCTAAAGTCTTCTTCTGATGGAGTAAAAGGGTCTGATGTCCTTGGGCGTCTTCCCCTATTTCTGTCACCCTCTATTAACACAGCTATCTTCCTTTGTTTTTCCATTGCTCCTGGTGCTCTGTTCAGGGGTAGGAAGCAGGCTCCTTGCTATTCCAGGGCAACTCTCCCCTTCAAATGTGTTCCACTGCTCTCCTAGAGATGTCTTCTACTGGAGTGTCTGTTGTTGGTACTGGGTCTTGGCTGAAGGAACGCATCCCTCCCTAGTGTTCCTTGATAGGTGCATAAAGGTTTTTGGGCCTGGCTGGCAGGAAATCAACCAGGCTGGTGCTGGGCCTGGGCATAGTCTAGTTCCACCTGATCTAGGCTATCCTCATCAATGAATCTTCTATCTACCTAGTTCCAATTCATGCCCTTTGATGGAGGGGTGCAGTGGTATCAGATCAACACCTGTGGGGTTCCATCCATAACTTTGTCTGGAGTCACAATCTATGCGATTATTCCACACCTGCAGTTTTGTCATTCAGAGAAGAGAAAGAATCCCCTAGGAATAGTGCCAGGCCACTGGGCAGCATGGGGAGGAAGAAAATGTCAGGTCAAGAAGTTGCCAACAGTATAATTTCTCATGGAAATTCTTACTGATTTTACAGAATGTTGTTTTTTTCTATTTTTTTTTTAACATAAGAACACCATTGTGTGGGGAGGAGAAAAAGCGTTGGCTCGTGTGAAAGGAAGAAGCCATGAGTGTTGGCTCAAGTGAAAGGAGAATGCCAGAAAGTAAGCTGTTTCCTGATGGAAGAGTCCATTTTCATGTCAGGACACTGGGGCTTCACTGTGACGAGATGCAATCATCAAACTGGCCCTAGCCACATTAACCAGATTGTTCTTTTACCTGAGTGCTGGCTCAGGCGGGAAAGGGTGAATGGTGCCAAATTCATAAATATATTCATAAATATTAGTGTACAAGCAATACACTAGCTCGGCTCTTCACACGCTACCTGTCCGAAAGCAAGGTGCCCTCCCAATGGAAAACCAGCAGGACACTTCTACTGTTCAAGAAGGGAGACATTCACGACATCGGCAACTATCGCCCCATCTGCCTGTTGTCCATCATCTACAAGCTGTTTACACGAGTCATCCTGAACAGGATTGGCAGAATACTAGATGAAGGACAGCCATGCGAGCAAGCTGGCTTCCGAAAGGATTCAGCACAATCAACCATATCCACATGGTAACCAATCTCATTGAGGTTTGTAGGGAGTACAAGATGCCGCTCTGTCTCACGTTCATTGATTTAAAGAAAGACTTTGATTCTGTGGAGACTGAAGCGGTCATCAAAGCCCTAGCCAAAAAGGGTGTTCAAACCCAATATATCAAGATCCTTTGTGAGCTGTATTACAGATTCACCACCAGGATCTGACCATTCTACAAGGAAGTGATCATTGATGTCAAAAGAGGGGTTCGACAGGGTGATACCATTTCACCAAAACTCTTAAGCTTCAGCACCACCCTCGAGAACATCATGTGACAATTAGAATGGGAAGGAATGGGAGTGAAGATAGATGGTCGACAACTACACCACCTCCACTTCGCTGATGACATTGTCCTAATAACACCAAACATTAGCCAAGCGGCACAAATGCTGGCTGACTTCGACCGAGAATGTGGAAAGATAGGTCTACAGCTGAATCTAAAGAAAACTGTGTTAAAGAAAAATGAACTAGTTCCAGAGACCCCCATTCACTCTCACTGGAACAGACATCTCTGAATGCAGTAGCCAAGCGGCACAAATGTTGGCTGACTTCGACCGAGAATGTGGAAAGACAGGTCTACAGCTGAATCTAAAAGAAAACTATGTTTATGAAAAATGAACTAGTTCCAGAGGCCCCATTCACTCTCAATGGAACAGACATCTCTGAATGCAGCAGTTATGTGTACCTAGGTTGAGAAGTCAACATGATGAATGACCTAAAACCTGAGCTGCGCAGGAGGAGAAGAGCGGCATGAAATGCCTTCAAAGGCATTGAAGAAATAGCTAAAAGGACAAAGAACCTCTTGCTCTGGGTACATCTCTTTGACTCCACCATTCTCCCTGCATTAACATACACCTTAGAGACCTGGGCCCTACGAAAGCAGGATGAGAATGCTATTTGGGTCTCCCAGAGAGGAATTGAAAGAGCTATGCTTGGAATATCACGCCTCACTCAAGTGAGAGAAGGAATCGGAGTTCTGACCTCCGTTGCTGTTCCAGAATCAGGGACGCTGTCTCATTTACCAAGTCATGGAAAATCAGATGGGCTGGACATGTAATGCGATTTGGAGACGACCGCTGGACTAGAGCCATTACCAACTGGATCTCACGGGATGTCAAAAGATCATGTGACCACCCATCTACAAGATGGTCAGACTTCCTTGTCAAGGCCCTGAAGGAACAGTTTGAGGCTCTTCATATTCCTTAATCAACCAGATGCCATTGGGCTACATTGACACGTGAAAGGGTCCAATGGAAATGTTACTGGAGCCTGCTCGAGCAAATCGATGAATAACAGGATTCAAGTGATCAAGTGATCAAGTGAAATATATGTGCAGTCAGTTCTGAGAGAAACAAAGTACAAAATTTAGTACTTTGTACAAAATTTAGTACCTAAATTTTTTTTTTTTTTTTTGGGTCACCCCCCGCAATGCTCAGGGGTTTTCCTGGTCTGCCCTCGGGATAACTCCTGGCGGGGCGGGGGGCATATGGGGTGCTATAATTTAGGCCAAAATTTAGGCCTGGAATGTGTTTCAGTTGTAAAGTCCATGCCTTGGTTTGTAAAGTCCTGGCACCTCACCCGCAAGTTAGTAGATATGAATGTAATCATTAGGGAGGCATTGCGAAATAAATTGGCCCCAGATTTATTTTTTTTCTCATTCATTTCTTTTTATTATTCAGAATGATTCACAAAGCTGGTAACAGAGTTTCAGGCTTTCAATGTTCCAATTCCAGATCTGTCACCAATGCCAGCATCCTTCCACTAATGACCCAAGGTTCCCTCTCCCCACCCTGACTCTAGCAAATTCCTTTTTTCCCCCTCTGTGATTTGCTTATTATAATTTGTGCACATGCTTACGCCAGCATCAACTCTTATGAATTGGATGTTCATAGTTACCTCACCTCCACATCATCAAAATGGACAATACCCTTGATCCGTGCTCCTTTTGTTATTGTCAGTCAGCCTCCTCATTTGTTCACCACAACACTTCCTTCCTTCTTTGTTTGGCATTCTATTTCTATAATCCGTAGCCAAGAATTCACCATTATTTGATACTTTCCATGCTTTTGTCTTACTGCTCTGGTATACAACAAGGTAAGGGAGAACAGCCAGTATTTGCCCTCCTTCGGCCTTACTTCATGTAATATGACACTCTCCAGTTCCATCCAGGTTGTCACTCAACTTTCCTTATGGCTGCATGGCATTCTATGACTGCATATATATATGCCAAAACTTTTTATCCATTTCTCTGCCATTGAACATCTGGGTTATTTCCCTATCCTGGGAAGAAGCACGTGAACATCAGTGTGCATTTATCTTTTCAAATAAATACATGGTCTTGTGTTGGCGAGGAAGGGGTAGATATCAAGAAGAGGAATCACTGAATCATATGGACTTTTTATTCTCAGTTTTTTGAGAAATCTTCTTATTGTTTTCCATAGTGGTTGGATCAGCTAATATTCTGAGCAAAGGTAAATGAGGGGTCCTTTATTAACACCTACATTGATTATTTCCTGTGTTCTTCCCCACACACACTTTATTTAAACAATATGGTTTATGAATTGTTCATGCTGATTTGTTACAGGCATTCTATAGTCCAACACCAATCCCACCACCATTATCACCTTCTCTCCACCATTGATTCTAATTTCCTAACCACCCCTCAAGCCTGTCCCCATATCAGGCCCACAGTAATTTATTTTAGAGTGCTTGTTAACGCTAAATGGATAATGGAATGATTTTTTAAAAAATACTTCATTATGAGCCGGAGCGATAGAATAGCATTTGCCTTGCATGCAATCTCCCTGAGTTTAATCCTCAGCATCCCAAATGGTCCCCAATCAGCCACAGGAGTAATTCCTCAGCCAGGAAATAACTCCCTGAGCATAGCTGGGTGTGACCCCCAAAAAATACTTCAACAGAAGAAAATTTGTGAAAATGGTTGTATCTCACCATGGGGACAATGCCTGAGGTTTTTGAAACCATTGTTGCTAACTAAGCTTTCTGAATTAATGTTTTTGTTAGTGAGCTTAGTTTCTTAGTTAATGTAGCTAGCTTATTTGTTACATTAACTACTTAGTTAATGTAACTTCTATGCTACATCCCCATCTAGTATGGTGTGCTCCCACTGGGATGTTAGTTTAGTGTTTGGAGATGACACAGCAGCATTCAAAAATATCCGAATATTTAACTGGACAGTTTGACTGGAGTCATGGTGGCAGTTGTTGGGGTGTGAATGTGGTTTCCAGGGTTTGGGAGGGTGGGAATTTGGCCGCTCCTCTCCTGAGGTTGCCTTGGAGGATTCAGCTGGGACTGGGTATCCAAGAATTTTTTTCTGCTAGTTGATCTCTTTTGAGATTTAATTATAGTCCGGCACAGGGCCAGTGGCGTGGTGAACTTGACAGTGGTGGGGGATGTGGGTCTATATATATATTTTTTTTTTTTTTGTGTCACACCCAGCAATGCTCAGGGGTTACTCCCTGGCTCTGCACTCAGGAATAACTCCTGGCGGTGCTCGGGGGACCATATGGGATGCCGGGGATCGAACCAGGGCCGGCATGGGCCATCTCTCCAGCCCCCGGGTCTATATTTTTTTATATCATGTCTATATTTTTTAATCATGTCCCATTTTCACTAATGGGACATGATGCCTCATTGTCATTTTGATTTGGATTTCCCTTATAATCAGTGCTGACAACCACTTTTTCATATGCTTACTGGCCACCTGTAGTTTTTTTTTATAGAAGTATCTGTTAAACTCCTGTCTTTCTTTCTTTACTCATTCATTCGTTTGTTTGTTTGCTTGTTTGTTTGTTTGTTTTGCCACTCCTGTTAGTACGTAGGGCTAACTCCTGACTCTGCATTCAGGGATCATTTCTGACAGGGCTCTGGGGGCCATATGGGATTCCCGGATCAAACCCAGGTCAGTCACATACAATGCAAGAGCCCCGCCTACTGTACCGTTGCTTTGGCTCCTCTGTCCATTCTTTGATGGTGTTATTGGGTTGTTTCTGTGCTTTGTAAGTGTTTTTGTATCCTGGATATTAGTCCTTTATATAACATGTTTTTCACAGGATTCTTTACTTAGGAAGGACCTGAGACTCTACTCAGAGACTGAGACGAGATGGAACTTGCTGTGAGGACGTTGGCTGGCAGTGTGTCCCAGGAGAGCAGCAAAAGGGGACCAGTGTCTGGTGCTTGGTCTTTCTAGTCCAGAAGATCCACCTGGAAATGCAGCCTTGACCCGACTGGTGGACTGACTGCCATCAACCTAATTTATAAGAGTCCTAGGTCTGATTTTATTGCCTATTTGTTGGTTTAATCTCAGAGCTCCTCATTCCACAAATTAATCCCACAAAATTTTGTTGTGTGCCTAAGTTTCAAATTCCCTGTTCTAACGCTGCCTATGTTCTATGAGGAACAAATGTGATAAGTGATAAGCAAACACATATGGCAGGTGCTAGAAACAAAACTAAGGTACGGGGGGGGGGGGGCAGGCCGGGGGGGGGGGGGGCAGGAGGAGTCCCGCGGGCGGTGGCCAGGGTCCTTCACCACTGCAAAGATGTGAGAGAGAACACAGGATGACCTCAGAGAAGGATCCAGGGGCAGAGTCCTGTGGCCCTGCCTAGGGATGTTGGCTTTTGCTCTGAGTAAGATTATTGAGTGGAAAGTGACACAGTTGGATTTAGAGTTGAATGGCATAACTCCTCCTGGCTCTTTGGAAATAGAAGAAAAGGGAAGGCAGAGACATGCAGGGCGAGGCAAAGGAAGCATCAGGATGCCAGTTAAGATGGTTCTGGCATAGTGGAGGCAGAATGAGAGTGTGACAATAGGAGCTGGGAGAAGGGGTAGATTGTGGGTGTGTTGTGAAGGTAGGTGCAAGGGTGCTTGCTGATGTGTTTGTGACAGGAGAGGAAAGTGAAGATGACTCCAAGCTTTTTGGTCTGAGTCACTGAACTAACACCCCTATTTGTGAGCAAGGAGAAAAAAAATAGTAAATAGCAGCTAGAGATAAAGCAGGAGCTTAGTTTAAGTATCTTAACTATTATGTTTTGTTGGGGTTGGGGGGGGACACACCCAGCCAGTGCTGGGTGACTCCTCCTGCTCTGTGCTCAGGGGTTGTTCACAGCTGTCCTCAGGGATCCAACCCAGGCCTCCTACATGCAAAGCATGAACTCAACCCACTGAGCTCTCTCTCAGTCCTTGGGCATCTCATTTGTGACAGTGACAGTCTACATATCAGTGGCGACATAGAAACTGGAGACAGTAATCTGGAATCACAGCATATAGGTGACAATTAAAATTCAGAGACGAGATGAAATGATCTAAGGTGAGAGTGTAAATAGAAAGATCTGAGTTCCAGGTTTCTCCAACATTCAGAGGTCAGTGAAATGAATGAAACCCAACAAAATACACTCAGACAATAAGCAACAATGGCCAGAAGCCAATAGAGCAACATAAATTAATCGGGGGGCCCCATGCCTCACCTCTGCCTGGGGTTCTCTAAGATATTCTAAGGAGGCCATTGGAGGAAATGTCATAGACTAGGGTTCATGCACCGGGCTACAGACAACCAGGAGGGTAGGGGAAGAAGGGTATTGGAAAGAAACAAAGTCAGAGGAGCTCTGAGCTAAAAGAGGTTGAGAAATTACTGCAGTAGAGAATGTCCCAAAGAGAAGTGATAAACTGTTATTGATGCTTTTAAGAACTGGACACTATGGGAACGGAGCCTTGACTCTTAGAATTCTGACCTCACTATCCTTGCCAAGGATTGTCTCAAAAGTGAAGTCAAAGTGAACTGAGTTCAAGAGCAAATAGAAGGAAAAATGTAGAGATCTCAAGAATGTGTCTGTACAATGAAAAAGAATCGCAGGAAAAACTGAAGATGAATTGGGGTCGAGGGAGTTTTCTTCATTGAAGTTTGTTTTGTTTTCTGACGGGACATAATAAAATGGTGATAAACAGGGAAACACTTTTGTTTTTGTTTTTTGAGCTCACACCTGGCAGTGCTCAGTGGTCACTCCCAGTAATGCTCTCAGAAATTACTCCCTGATGGTGCTCAGGGGACCAGATGGGATGCTGGGGATCGAACCCAGGGGGAAACATTTTTTGGGTGAATATTATTGGTTAAAGAGATGAAGCACAGCTTTAGGGACAGGCCTTAAAACTGTTTGCATTCCTCCCAAAACTAGATATTGAACTCCCATTTGATCCAGCAATACCTGGGAATATTACCTGGGAATATAACCTGGGGGCCCAAAACACACAGCACCTCTATGTTCATCACAGCATTATTCATAATAGCCAGAATCTGAAAGCAAACAGAGTTCCTGAGAACAGAAGACTAGATAAAGAAACTATGGTACATCTACACAATGGAATACTGTGCAGCTGTCATGAAAAACGAAGTCGTGAAATTTGCCTACAAATGGATAGACATGGAGATTATCATGCTGAGTGAAATTAGTCAGAAGAAAAAGAACAGATATATAATGTCTGCATTCATTTGTGGGATATAAATGTATACCAGTGTTTTACTAATTGTTGGAAATGGTAATGCCAAGCTAGAACTGAGCATTGAATGTAGGCAAAGAGATATATAACCCCTAAAGGGTTTATATTGAATGTAGGCAAAAGGGATGATAACCCCTAAAGGTATATATGGCAAACCACAATGTGGAAGAGAAGAGAAGAGAGAGAGAGAGATAGAGAGAGAGAGAGAGAGAGAGAGAGAGAGAGAGAGAAGAAGAGGATGGGGAAAAGTGCCTGCCATAGAGGCACGCTGGTGGAGGGGGAGGAATCAGGGAACATTGGTGGTGGGAAACGGGCACTGGTGGAGGGATGGGTGCTGGAACATTGAATGAACATCTTTGTAAATGTCTATCTCACGATAGTATGATAAAATTAATGATTAAAAAAAACTGATGAGAAGAAACTGATGAGAACCCACATAGGGTTAGATAGTGAAGGCAAAAACTATTTTCTGCTCTCACTGAAGTGGACAAGTTCATCCACTTGCTCAGATGCAAGAGCTCGTGGACGACATTCTAAATTTTAGGGAAAGGTCAGACTTGTCAGTGCTACTGTCTAGGACCACAGAAAGGTCAACAATTGAGAGCCTGGCTCTCAAAGGACTAGCCATGACTTCCAAGTTTCAGCTTTATCCCTCACTCTTCCTTAGCCGGGGCTATGGCACTGAGCATGTTGGCAGGCACCTTCCACACTCTGAACATTATTTTACTTTTGCAGGCAGAAGTGGTGGGACATGTGGGGCCTTACCCAGTCATGAATTTCTTTTGAAATAATAAAACTAAGAGGAAATTGCTTAATCACTAGTATCCCGTGCAGATTCTAGACTCCTTTGAGCTGCAAACCCTGAACTCTTTGAAGATGGAGAAATCAAGGCCCCCACCAGCAGAAACTGATGCCCCTCTCAGAAAAGGATGGACCATGGACCCCTCCCCATAGAAAAGGAGAAAGAGAAACTAAATGTAGTGATAAGACTAAGAAAAGAGCATCGGGAGTTAAAGGGCCTCCCCATTGCCTTAGCAACCAACACTGAAAGCCCCAGGCCGGGCAGTTTGGGAAAACTTTTTTTTTTTTTTTTTTTTTTTAATTTTATTTTCCCCAAATTACATAGACATACAATGAAAGATGCTCATGTAGAGTTTTGGATCCACAGTGTTCCAACCCCATCCCTCCACCAAACCCATCTACATAGTCACCTCCCCCCCCCCCTAACCCGGAGATTTATTTCGCCTATATCTCCCCGAAAACTTCTGTCCGTGGAATGTGCATTAAAGACTCTGTTTCATATTTTAGTGGACGGGCGGCGTCCGACTGGTTTGGAGTTGTCGGTCGGGTGTTTCGGGCGAAGTGGTGGCTAGTGTGGGCGGTTTCTGGCTGCTCGGCCCCGAGGCGGGGCCCACCCATCCTTGGGATCCCATCGCGGCGCGGCCGGCTCGTCTCCCACCGCTTGGGCCGCTACTGGTTCCCGGGCAGTTCCGCGGGTCCCCAGGCCGGCAATGGAGGAGGGGGAGGGGGAGTGGCTAACCTGACTCCATCGGCGAATTCCAGTATTCCGCTCGGGGCGCACCTGGGCTGAACTGGTCTGGGTTTCTGGTGGGTGTTTCTCAGCGGAGGTGGTGGGCGAGTTCTGGCGCTCGGGCCGAGGGTGGGCCCCCCACCCATGCTGGATCCCACGAAAACCCCTTTTCTAAAAGCAATTCTGTGAAGGCAAAAGCTGTGTATCCCCACCCGGCGGGGGGTGCAGGGGGCTATCTACATCTCAAACTAAGATGCATTCTCTAGACTTCTTCTCTCTGGAGAAGTCTGTTCAGCTCTTGAAAATGTATTCCTCACTTCCTCTTTCTCTCACGTCCCTCACATTTCTCTAAATAAAAGTATTGTACTTTAGTACTTCATCTTCTCTTAAAATTCTCATCTGTGAGGGAGGGTGGAAAACTTGAGCAGAGTTTAGAACTTTCCTTCTCTTCAAAGAATAATTCTAGCCTGAGTCCATCACTCCTCAAGAACTCAGGTGACAGGGACCAGTTCTTGTGCCATGCAAACCAGTGAACTTCAGGTATTGCTTGACCACTGCCTCATAGGGCTTGTGGGATGCTAATGGCATGCCACATAGTGGTGCTTGGAGTTGACTTTGAGCCAACCCTCCAAGGAATTTCCCCAGTGACCCAGGTGGGACAAGCAGAGTATGTTATTTTTTTTCTTTTGGTCACACTTGGGGATGCTCAGGGGTTACTCCTGCTCAACACTCAGGAATTACTCCTGGCGGTGCTCAGGGGACCATGTGGGATGCTGGGGATAAAACCTGCATCGGTCACGTGCAAGACAAATGCCCTCCCCACTGGACTATCGCTCCAGCCCTGGTAGATCTTTCTTAAGGCTCCACCTCCCTTGCTCCCCACTTCACATTAGTCACCTGAAACCTTACCCCTCACTATACTGCTGGTATTGCTTCATGTTTAGTGTCAAACATTACTGAATGTTCTCTTGCCTGCAGTGAAGAAATGTGTGAATGAAAGTGGCATCAGGAAGGGTTGGACGAGTGCACCCAGGGCAAGAGACATTATACATCCATGTGAGGTGGGGAGACCAGTAGGAGAACAGATTGCACGCAGAACTCACAATAAAGCAGTAATAGAGCAACAATAAAACAATCTACTAAAGGAACAGGGGACTTGGCTCTACACAGAGGACAGGTGACCTGGACTGTTGAAAATCCAGCCCCAGTTACTTCAGCCGGGAAGGATATGGCCTCCCCACCTATTTGCAAAGAGCCAGTCAGAACAGGTTGGTACAGGGTGGCACCTGGATGGGAGAGTCGGCACAGACGCTCAAAAAGGCCTTGGGCTTGGATCTGCTTTGTCAGCCAAGAAAAAGGACAGGAACAGACGACTAGAAAAAGGCCTTCATTGGCAATGCAGCAATTTAAGTGGGTAAGGACATCTACCAGCAAAAGCTAGAGAAAAAATTTAAAGAAAAGGAGCGGAGGGGCCTGCAGTGGGTGCGTGGTTTCTGGTTTAATACCCAGCAGAGAAAGCGTGACATAGCAGCTTACACATATTGTAGTATTTTTCCAGGGAACATATTCATCAGAGAGAGTGGGGAGCAAGCTCAATTGAGGAACATACAAAACTCATGCTTCACATGTACAGGAAGTGACAGAGAAACATCATTGGGGTGTTTACTTTGGTGCGGTAATGAGGAAGACGAGAGGTCCCACACTGCCAGGGTTTTTGCCAGGGCTCTGGGTTCCTACTCTGTGCAAATGTGTCCTTACAGTTGTATTTTGGTCCAGTCAGAGATCATAGGATGCAACAAGGCAGCTTCCCCAGAGAGAGATTGCACAACCTCTGAACTAAAGTTTCACATCAGGCTATCTTTGCTTTTTCTACCCCCAGAGAGTCAAAAAATTTTTCAGGGGAAAGAGATGGAGCAGAGTTACAAACAGCACTGACTTCAAGGGACAAGCTCACTCCCTCCCCAGCTGGGGCCTCAGTAGGATCTAAAATGGCCAGAACTTCCTGAAAGTAACTAAAATTTCCAGGAAAATTAGGAAGGTGCAGGGTGGGAAGACCAGAGGTGGTTTTTATGTTTGTTTGTTTTGTTGTTGTTTTTGTCTGTTCTGTTCTACTAGACTTTGTCTTTTAAGGACAAAGGTATGCCGCATTCAGCTGTCTATCAGGAAGGTCCTGGTCTGGACACCAAAACCATGAGGGATGATCTGGTTCCACGGCCACTGAAAGACAGTATTCTGGCCAGCAGTTTGGCAGGCTCAGTCTTCAGAGTAACCATCTTATCTGCGTGGTCACAAGAAGTGCCTTTTTTTTATGTTTGGAACTTTATCTCAAAGTTCACTTCACAAAGTTATTCATACTACAATTGTTTCAGGCATTTAACATTCAACACATTCAACACAATTGGTGACTTTCCCTCCACCAATGGCCCCAGTTTCCCCATCCAACTGCCAAGTCTGCCCCCTTAGCAGGCACAAAATAATTTACATTGCTTGTTACAACAAAATGGTAAAAGGAATGATCGAAAACCAATTCAGTAAAAGCAAATGTGTGAAAGCTGTGATAGCTCACAGTGGTGTAACTAATGTCCTCGTCTGAGGAATTGCTGAGCTGTTTGGTGCAAGTTAAGCCAAAATAACTCCCGAGTTATTTTGCTCAGTGAACTTAGTGGGCTTCTATGCAACTTTTCCATCTTTGTTGTGCTAAAGTGGTTTAACAAGAAAAGAAAACAGGGAATTTTTTAGGAAGGGTGGGCTAAAGACCAGTAGACTGCCAAAGTGTGCATACAATACAGTCCTCTCCTGTACTGTTTCCCGGAGGCACAATCTCTTTTAACTCTTTTGAACTGCAAAATTGGGTTTTGGGGAGGAGCACTCAAGTAGGTTGTTCTTAAATCTGGACTGAGCTCATTGGCCAGTTCTATCAAACCTTCAAGGAATTTTTACTGCTTCTACTCCTCCAGCTCTTTCAAAATATCCATGGCACAGGAGTCCTTCCTAAAGGAAGGACTTTATGAAGTTAACTTCACACTAATACCCAAAGCAGACAGACACTTTCTTTTTTTTTTAATTTTTTATTATACCACCGTGAAACATACAATTACAAAGGTGTTCATAATTGGTTCTTGGTAATACAGTATTCCAGCACCCATCCATCCACCAGTGCCCATTTCCACCACCAATGTACCCTCCCCCTCCCGCCCCCAGGCCGCCTTAATAGCAGGTACCCCAGTTTCCTCTCTTTCTCTCTCTATCTCTCTCGCAGACACTTTCAGAAAATAAAATTTCAGACCAATCTCCCTGATGAACATTGATTTGAAAATCCTTAACAAAATTTTAGCTAACTGAATCCAACAACATATCCAAAATATCATACACCCAAATAGTTATTTATTCATTTATTCATTGATTGATTGATTCATTGATTGATTCATTCATTCATTCATTGATTAATTGATTGATTCATTGATTCATTCATTCATTGCTTTTTTGGGTCACACTCAGGGATGCTCAGGGGTTATTCCTGGCTTTGCACTCAGGAATTACAACTGGTGGTGCTTGGGGCACCATATGGGATGACAGGAATCGAACCTGGGTTGATCAACTGCAAAGCAAATGCCCTCCCCCCTGGACTATCTCTCCGGCTCTACACCCAAATCTTCAGACTTTTAGGGCTATGGACATACTATAGCTGGGAGGGAATTTGTTTGGCAGTGGTCAGCGCCACTTCAATCCATTGGGTATGCTCTCTCCCCACCCTCCCCAAAAAATCTTTAGACTTTTGTGGGGAGGAGTGAGGCAAATTCCTTGTCTAGAGTTTGCTGTTCTAAATTTCTTTAGGCTGGTTTCAGCCTTAATATTTTTTATTTATTTCCTATCTCCTCCTCTTCATTGTGGTGCTAGCTGGGGATTGCACACTTGCTTTTCATATACCAGACAGGTGCACACAGGAACCCAAAAGGCATGCAACTGGGATTGTGTTTTACCTGAGGGGCAGTGCCCAGGATCAAACCTGTGGCCCAGGTCTGCAGGAGGGTATTCTACTATTCTCAGGCCTATGATTCCATTTTCATTTAGACTTGTTGAATTGCAAGTCTAACCTGAGGATGGATCAGCTTTTCTCAAAAAGTTCAATAGTAAGACTTCAGGCCTTGTGGTCCTACTACCTCTGTTACAGCTCCAATTCAATCAGAAAGCAGCCAGCTTTATTATTACAGAGTTATAACTTTGTTTTGAGAAAACCTTATTTTATGGGCATGATATTTGAATTTTCTATAATGTTCACAAGTAATGAAATTTTCTTCTTGATTATGCATTTATTAAAACTGGCCAAATGTCCAGAGAGTTAGCACAGGAATGAGGTGTTTTTCTTGAATGTGGCCAACACGGTTCCATCTCTGGCACTGCATTTGTTTCCCTGAGTACTGTAGGGAGTAATTCCTGAGCACTTTTGGGAGTAATCCCTGAGCATTGTTGGAAGTAATCCCTGAGCTTAGAGCCAGGAATCAATCCTGAGTACAATTTAGTATTGCTCCAAAATTCAAAACATAAAATAAAAATAAAATTTAGCAGACTTTTTTTTATCTCGTAGCTGTACAAAATTAGGCAACAGATCAGATTTAGAGCTCAGATTGTAGTTTTGAAGCTGGCTGATAGAGTTTCTCAGGAAATACTATGAAGTTACCATGTCAGCAGCCCTAATGTAGCCTAAAAGCAGAAAGACCAGACTTCCTTTGGAGATGCAGAGACTGAAACCTGAAAACTTTAGACCACCAGAGAAGGGTGGACCACTTCAGGAAAGGAGAAGCTTTAAGAGAAACAAACGTCTGTAATAAATTTTTTTATAAAGACTCCCTTAAAATGCAATACCCTAAATAGCAGACACTTATCTGCATAGAAATCTCCAAGTGGGGGCAGCTTGAACCCCGCAAGCAAAGGCAAGCAGCTAAGTCCCCATTTGGGGGTCACTGACATATCAACTGGAATGTGTAATTGTCTTTAGCTTTATGTGCACCCTTAGTCCTCTCTCCTCTGGAGAAACCCAAAGTCTTTCTTGAAAACATTACTTTCTCCCTCCCTCCTCTCTCTCTCTCTCTTCACATAGTCCCTAAATAAAACTACTTAACTTCACTTCTCATCTTCTCCTGAAATTATTTTCTGCAGAGTAGACAGTAAACCTAGGGAATTCAGGCAGGGGTCAAGACTGACCTTCCACTTCCTACACTGAGCAATCCCTTGTTTGGTTCCAGAGGCCCCAACTCCCCTGACAACTCAGTGCACTGTGAAGCTCAAGGGGAACTTGGCAGCCACCTGGGGCTGATGGGAGACTAGCAACCAATGCAGTGCAGGTGCTTGAGGCTGACTGGATGGGTACTAATCCCCAGATCCTTCCCTAGGGAGATTGAGGCAGGTGAAGCAAGAGGACGGTCTCTCTCTCTGAAACAACCTGACTCCCCACTTCTTCAATCAACACTGTTTGGCAAGACAGTGAGCACTGATAGGGGATGGGTGCTGGAACACTGCATGACTGAAACCCAAACATGAACATCTTTGTAATTGTCTATCTCATGGTGGTATAATAAAATATTAAAATAATAATAATAATACTAAGACAGTCCAGTTTAAAGGTCTAATACATCGCATGCAGCTCACTTCCTGTTTCAAGTGGGAGCAGACAGAGCTTCCCCAATGCACATAAAGTTATGCTGATACTATAGTGTGCTGTAAATTGTAAAATGGAAATGTCTTCAACAAAAAAGTATTGCTTTAAATTTAAAAATACCTCATTGCTGAGAAGTGAAAAATGTGTCCATGTTATTGGAAAAATGGCACTTGTTTGACAGTGCTTCCACAGAACTTCAATGTATAAAGTAGGCTGCTAACTTGAGTAGTGGGAGATGGCTTAGTGTCCCTAATGCACAAGGCTGAGAGTTTAAGCTGTGGTGCCACATGCTAGTGAAAGGCAATAAGGAGGGCCACCTGCGCCCCGAGGTGTTGCAGGTGTGGCTGCTGTGCCTGGCTGCTTTGGCAGGGGCATACAGGGCTCTGCCCTGTGGACCCTGGATGGTGGATGGTCTGACATAGGAAAAGACTGAGACCCCTGGGATGAACCCAGAGCCATGGCAGAGCCTGGCAAGCTACCCGTGGTGTATTTGATATGCCAAAAAACAGTAACAATAGAGATGAACTGGACAAGGGACAGACCAGGCGCACAGCTACGCTGACTGGTCCATGTGGGGCAGCCCATGGAGTCTCTGAGGAATCAGCTAGTCCCCAGCTAATACCAACGTAGCTCCTAGGGTAAAAGCAGTCATGTGGGGGGAAGCCACGCTGGCTGGAATTGGAGCAGGGATTTGGGCTCCTCCCTCTCCATGCTGGTGGGTGTGGCTACGGGCTCACAGCCTCCACAACCAGATGAGCAAGACAAGGGGGCAGACCAGACACACAGCTGTGACAGTGCGCAGGCACTCAAGAGGCTTAGATAACAAAGTAGGCTAGGACCAGGTCCTTTCCAGGATCTTTCACATCTGTACACCATAATGATCATTGTAGTTGTAACGAACTAGGGAGGGTGCTGGGGAATGAGGAACTATAATGTCACACTAGAACTCACTACTGAATATACATATAGATAATTGCACCATAAACCATAAGGCAAATCACAAGGTGTAGGAGAGGAGAGAGAAATACAGAGACAGAAATAGAAATAGAGAGAAAGATGAGAGATGCAGATGCACGGGGCAGAGCTGCCATCCAGCTCTCCCCCTAGCTCAGCTGACCATGAGGCTCCCAGGAGGCAAGATGGGTTTTGGGAGTGGGCCCATCACTTCTGTAGGACCTCGGAAGAAGCTGGATGAGACTCACTCACCATAATAGCCGCTGTTATCATGGTCCGAACCCCACAGCTCATCAGAACCCCACGCAAGAGAGATGCTGATCTCAAGACCAGCTCAGAGCAGCCAAGTTCGAGTCCAGGTAGGCGGCTATCAGAGGCGGAAGTCACCAGGTATTCCTGGAGATGGAGCTGGGGTCACCCTTCCCCTCTCTGACCCATCCCAGAGGCCTGGTGGCCCTACTCATGAACTGCCTTGGGTCTCTCAGTCATGATGCAGAGACTCAGATGCACGTGGAAAAGCTGCCATCCGGCTCTCCCCTAGCTCAGTTGACCATGAGGCTCCCAGGAGGCAAGATGGGTTTTGGGTGTTGGCCAATGACCTCTGTAGGGCCTCGAAAGCAGCCAGATGAGACTAGCTCTTCATAATAGCCTCCATTTTGGTGGTCCGGGCCCAATACATCAAACTAGTGAAACCAATCATGTTCTAGAATATATTACAATCTACAATGTGTAAGAAAGGTAAGAGAGAAAGAGAGAGAGAAAGACTAAGAGAAAGGAGATAAATAACCTGCCATGATAAAATAGTAATGATAAATAAAGAGATCGGGGTCGTCAGGTGGAATTATCAACGTGTGGGAGTGGAGGTTAGGTAGACAGAAAAGGAAAGTGGTTAATGTCGAGGGTCTAAGCCTAGTGAGCTAAAAGAGGAAGGATAGACAAACCTTTTAATGTTGTCTGTATCCTAGTCTGGAAGGGAAGGAAAGAGAAGAGAGAGGGGAAATAATAAAGACCGCCGGGGGGGCTGGGGAGGGGGGGAACCGGGCGCGGGGTGGGAGAGGGCCTGGTGGAGGGACGAGTGCTGGACACTGTATGACCAAACCCAAATAGATTTTAATGTTATATCTTTTTGTATTCTCACGGTGGTTATACTAAATAAAAGGAAGTAACCTGGAGGCAGGCTAGGGGAAGGAGGAGGGAGGTGGGGACATTGGTGATGGGAGATGGGCAGGGGTGGAGGGATGGGTGTTGGAACACTGTAGAACCAAAATCCAAACATGGACATCTTGTAATTGTGTATCTAACGATGGTATAATAAAATATTTTTTAAAAAAGGAAAAAAAGAAAAGGCAACAAGTAGAGCATTGGTTTAGGGGCTCCCCGGGAGAAAGGGATAAAGAATTATCAGAGGCTTAGAAAGTGCACAGGGCAAGTGTGAGTTCTTGAGCCAACTCTTCAGCATTGAGTGTATATGAGCTGAGGTGACCTTAACCACCCTATGATCTGGGATCCCAAGACAGGAAAAAAGAAGAGTCCTTATCTGTGGGGTTCAATAACTTTGCAATAAAGGGAGCTTTTGCCCCTCAGAGTTCTCCTGTGACACTTCTGGGCCTCCTGACTTCTAATATGCCATGCACCAACATCTGTGTCATCCTGCTTCTCCCTGGCACACACAGGCATGGACATGCAAATCTACCCAACATGCAGCCATTGCTCTGGACACCAAGGTGTGAGACAGGCAGTGTCCGCATTACCATGGTGCCAGCAGACGCACTCTGGAAGGGTTCTAGCTAAGAAAGAAATGCGTGGACTGTCAGGGAGCAGACACTGCTTTATTTATTTGTTTGTTTGTTTGTTTGTTTGTTTATATCTCTTCTACCCACCCACTCTCCAGTGAATTTTTTGACCAGAGTAGGAGACCACAGAAAATTGTGAAGCTGGGAGAGGTATTGGGTAGCAAGGAAAGATAGTAGTCAAGAGGGGGCTTGAGAAATAGTACAGTGGGTAGGGGATGCATGTCTTGCATGTGGCCAATCCACACTCAGTCCCCAGCACCCTATATGGTCCCCCATCACACCAGGAGTAATTTCTGAGTGCAGGGTCAGGAGTATCCCTGAGCATTTCTGGGAGTGGCCTAAAAACATAAAGCAAATTAGTAGTTAAGAGTAGGATCTTAGCAATGCCTTCTCTCCTACCCTCCCACTTCTAAATAGAGTTTATTATGTTCTTTCACACACTTCAGTTCATTTATTTCCTACAGTCTTTTGAGGGATAACTTGCTCACTAGTTTGGAGAGCTTTGGGAATTTGCATAATGTCACATGGTCTAAATAATGAGCTCCAAGACTCATATCTGGGTATATCACCCCATTTATCTGGATATTCATTCAATAAACACTTGGAACACCAATCACACGTGGTAAGTTGGGCAGGAGGAATATCAAGATCAATCAGACCTAGATCCTGTCTCCTGGGTGTCACCACTTAGCTATCAGCTCCCTGTCTTATTGGCTCTCCTGGGAAGTCTCCCACTTGTATTGTGAAGCTTTTATTGCAGAGACAGAATTCCTAGCAGAAATTTTTCATATAGAGTGGAATTGGGTACCTTGACTAGAAAAGTTAAGGAAAACATGAGATTGGAAGCAAGAAGCCTCAGCTAGTGGGATGCAGCCCCTCATCCTGCTCCTCAGCAAGTCACTTAACCTCTTAGAATACCTTAGAATAATGCGAACTAATAGTGGGGAACAACTGGAAACATATACTTACTGCCAACCACCTCCGGTGGGTGTATATGGGGACCCAGGCATGAAAGCACCCACCCTTAGGCAGTTCTGTCATCCTTCTGATTCAGGAACGTTCTAGACCTTAGAGTGGAGTGTTCTAGGCCTTGGGCTTGGAGGGGCTTGGAGAGTCCTCTGTCAAGCAGAGGACAAGAATTTGCCCCCTTGGAGGCTGACATCTCTCCCTGACAGGACCAAGGTGTTCCCAAGCACCAGGCACCAGACTCAAGCTGAAGATGAGCCTCAGTTTTCTTCCCCAGTGAGTCAGTGTTTGTAGTGAAGGTACTGAGGGAGAACAGAAAATGAAATGCACATTACATTGCTTCAAATGTCACAACTCAGCTTCCAACGGATTTCGTTGACAAGTGATATTTAGGGCACACTCTGACCTTTACTTAAATTTGCATCGGTCCTTTTGTGTTTTCCAGGTGAACCCTGGCTGTTCTCCCTTCACTGTTCTATTTTTGTAACCGGGCCTGCTTAACCGGGTCTGTTGAGGGGTCTGCTTGGCGGAGATCTAATATTGTGAATTCCTGGGCATTGCCCTTCCGGCCTCGCTCCTCCCTGGTGCAAGCTCCACCCACCACCTGCCCGGTTCCACCCAACACGCCCTGGTCAGTTTCTGCTGCCTTGGTTTAGCTCTGTCCACTTTGCTGCTCTGAAGGAGGCTGAACTTTTATTTGCGGGATAATGGAGGAGCGGGTCTCTGCCTTGTTCCCATGTGTTGTTCTGTTTTTACTTCACCTTGATGTGGCTTTTATTTAATACTTAGATGTTAGATTGTTTCAAATGGCTCTGGGCTTATTTATTTTGCCTCTGATGAATCTTCTGATTTAAAGCATTAAATCCCACTCTGCTTTGAGATTTACAGCCCACTTGCTCTAGGTCCACAAAGCTTTTCCATTAAAGGTCTCTCTCCTTTGCCAATATTTACTGCTAGAGTCACTTGTTTGCCCAGAAGCTACTGTCGGCTTCATCTTCTGGGAAATGAAATTTATGTCTCCTGGCACAAATAGAGGTGACATCACTGAGGTGCTGTTTACTTCTCCAAGTGGCGTAGCCCTGAGCCTGCCTCCGATGGGCACCTTATGGGGGCCTAGGAGCACAGAGCACACTTCCGTGCACACTTCTGTGCACACCCTGAGCTTCCGTGCACAGCGTGGCGCTTCCGTGCAAAACGTGGGCTTCCGTGAACAGCATGGGCTTCCGTGCACAGGCGTGGGCTTCCAAACACAGTGTGGGTTTCTGTACACAGCGTGTGCTTCCGAGCACAGCGTTGGTTTCCGTGCACAGCGTGGGATTGAGATTCCGTGCACAGCGTGGGCTTCCGTGCACAGCGTAGGGCTTCATGCACAGCGTGGGCTTCCGTACACAGCGTGGGCTTCCATGCACAGCGTGGGCTTGCAAGCACAGCGTGGGCTTCCAAGCACAGCGTGGGTTTCCGTGCACAGTGTGGGATTCAGATTCCGTGCACAGCATGGGCTTCTGAGCACAGTTGTGGGCTTATGAGCACGGCGTGGGTTTCGATGCACAGCGTGGATTTCCGTGCACAGCGTGGGTTTCCGTGCACAGGTGGGCTTCCAAACACAGTGTGAGTTTCCATACACAGAGTGTGCTTCTGTGAACAGCGTGGGCTTCCGTGCACAGTGTGGGCTTGGGATTCCGTGCACAGTGTGGGCTTCCGTGCTAAGCCTGGGATTCCGTGCACAGCGTGGTTTTCCATGCACAGTGTGGGCTTCTGAGCACAGTTTGGGCTTCCGAGTGCATTGTGGGCTTCCGTGAACAGCAGCCCTTTTCCTTCCTCTCCCTGCAATCCCCCACCCACTTGCTGTGCTAGTTTCCTTGTATAATTGATGGAACTCCTTAAAATGGTGTCATCCTTCCTTTGACATTAGCACTAGGGGCTGAGCTTAATACTGTGGAGGGGTAACTCGAGGACAATGCCCGCCTTCTGTGGAGAGTGCCCAGAGCACAATCTTCCTTCTGCTGCAAGTCACCCTCCCATACTGTGTGGCCCTAATTGCTCTGTCCTCAGTGGACAGGTGAGTGCTGTTCTTCCCTAGCAGAACTGGGATTTGCATCCAGCTTTTCAAAGACCTCGGGCTGTGTCTTGCCCATGCAAGTTCTCTAGTTCTTTGATGTCTGCCTTGCTGAGGGCAGAGAGGTGCATCCTAGCCCTTTCTGACCCATCATCCATGAAAGTCCCTCCCAGATTCTAATACCAATTGTCCTATCTATGGAAACGAGAGAAAATGCCTAGTCTGCTTTTTTTTTTTTTTTTTTTTTTTTTGGGTCACACCCGGCAATGCTCAGGGGTACTCCTGGCTCTGCACTCAGGAATTACTCCTGGCGGTCTGGGGGACCATATGGGATGCCGGGATCGAACCCAGGCTGGCACGGGTCGGCCGTGCATGGCAACGCCCTACCCGCTTTACCCAGTTCTCTTCTGCTGTGGATGCAGACACAAGACCTGGAGGTGCAGCAGCCATTCTGTGAGTTGAGAACAACAGGGTGGAGATAGGATGGAACTGTTTGCTTAGTGAAGTGCTCAGTCACTGCCCCTATCCTAGACCACCTTCTGCTGACTCCTTACTGTGTCCCAAATAGCAGCAACATCCTTATTTTCTAAGTCACTGCTATGACTGTGTTTCTGTGCTCAGAACTGTTGGGAAAGTCTACAGCAATACTTGCCATAAAAAGAATAAGCCTCTTTGGGGGCTTTCCAGACCTTTAGTGAAGGAAGACTCCTACTATCATAGCAGCATTTAAAAACTGTGTGTCATTTAGGAAAACATTAAAACGAAAAGATTTAGGAACTGGATGGATTGCACAGGAGTTAGTGTATTTGTTTTGCCTGCAACTGATCGCAGTTGGATTCCCGGCACCAATAGGAGCAATCCCTGAGCACAGAAGCGGAAGTAGCTTCTGAGTACTGCCAGTGTAGTCAAAACCCACACACCCTAAAAAGAAAAAGACTTAAAGCAAAAGGGAAACTCACTCATTCCATTTTATAAAAAGCTGTTTTAAAGTTAAATCCAAATGACAGAAACCTTTTATCCATTTGGGATGCTTATTTCTTCTTTATGATAACAAAAACCATAGAACATTTTTTGCTTTTCCAGGACAGTGCTACTGTTCAAGAAGGGAGACATCCATGACATTGGCAACTATTGCCTGATCTGCCTGTTGTCCATCATCTACAAGCTGTTCACTCAAGTCATCCTGAACAGGATTGGCAGAAGATTAGATGAAGGACAACCATGCGAGCAAGCTGGCTTCTGAAAAGGATCTAGCCCAATCGGATATCCACACGGTAACCAAGCTCATTGAGGTTTGTAGGGGAGTTCAAGATGCCACTCTGTCTCATGATCATTGATTTAAAAGAAAGCCTTTGATTTGGTTGAGACCGAAGCAGTCATAGAAGCCTAGCCAAATAGGGCATTCAAACCCAATACATCAAGATCCTTCATGAGCTGTATTATGGATTCACCACCAGGATCTCACCATTGTACAAGGAAGTGATCATTGATGTCAAAAGAGGGGGTTTGGCAGGGTGATACCATTTCACTGAAACTCTTTTTTTAAAAAGAATATTTTATTATACCACCATGAGATATACAGTTACAAAGATGTTCATAAGGTTCATATTTGGGTTTCGGGTCATACATTGTTCCAGCACTCATCGCACCACCAGTGCCCATTTCCCACCATCAATGTCCCCAATTCCCTCCCCCTCCCTAGCCTGCCTCTGTGGCAGGTTTCTTAATTTCTCTCTCTCTCTCTCTCTCTCTCTCTCTCTCTCTCTCTCTCTCCTTCCCTCCACATTGTGGATTACAATACATACATTAAGAGGTTGTCATGATTTCACCAAACTCTTCAGCTCCACCCTCAAGAACGTTATGTGACAATTAGAATGGGAAGGAATGGGAGTGAAGATAGACGTTGGCAACTACACCACCTCAGCTTCGCTGATGACATCATTCTAATAACACCAAACATTAGCCAAATGGCACAAATGCTGGCTAACTTCGACCATGAATCTGGAAAGATAGGTCTACAGCTGAATCTCAACAAAACAATGTTCATAAAAAATGAACTAGTTCCAGATGCCCCATTCACTCTCAACGGACCAAACATCTCTGAATGCAGTAGTTATGTGTACCTAGGTCAAGAACTCAACATGATGAACAACCTAGCACCTGTGCTGCCCAGGAGGAAGAGAGCAACGTGGAACGCCTTCAAGAGCATGGAAGAAATAGCTAAAAAGGACAAAGAAGC
The DNA here is from genome assembly GCA_021461705.1 of Cryptotis parvus. Classification (NCBI taxonomy): domain Eukaryota; kingdom Metazoa; phylum Chordata; class Mammalia; order Eulipotyphla; family Soricidae; genus Cryptotis; species Cryptotis parvus. Next base: position 81,144 of record JAJIBD010027666.1, on the reverse strand, counting down.
TCCAGCTCTGGGCACATCTCTTCGACTCCACCATACTCTCTGCATTAACAAACACCTCAGAGACTTGGGCCCTATGAAAGCAGGATGAGAATGCTATTCAGATCTCTCAAAGAGGAATCAAAAGAGCTGTGCTTGAATATCATGCCTCACTCAAGTGAGAGAAAGAATTCGGAGTTCTGACCTCAGTCAATGTCTGAGAATCAGGGACGCTGTCTCGTTGGCCAAGGCATGGAAAATCAGATGGGCTGGACATGTAATGCCATTTTGGAGACAACTGCTGGACTAGAGCAGTTACCAACTGGATCCCAAGGGACGTCAAAAGATCACATGGTCGCCCACCCACAAGATGGTCAGATTTCTTTGTCAAGACCCTGAACAAACAGTTTGAGACTCTTCATATTCCTGGAGCAAGCAGATGCCATTGGGCTACACTGGCACGTGATAGGGTCAAATGGAAACGTTACTGGTGCCTGCTCGAGCAAACAGACGAATAATGGGATATCAAGTGATCAAGTGAATCATGTCATTCACTATATTCTTCATGTGTCTTGGAGTACTCTTACTGGGGTTTCTTTTTAGCTGGTATCCTACGGGCCTCCTGTATCTGGGAGAATGCTTTCATCAGTTCAGGGAACTTCTCAGCGATGATGGCTTTGACAGTTTCTTCTTCATCAGGGTTTACTTCTTGCCCTTCTGGGACCCCAGTGATGCGTATATTCCTTTTGGTTTCATCCTGATTTTCTCTGGTAGTCTGTTCATTGATTGTGAGTCTTTTTCCATCTTCTGATGTTGTCTACAGAATCTCTGAACCTTGTCTTTGAGATCACTAATTCTTTCTTCAGTAGCTGTTACTCTACTTTGGAGGCCATTCAGTTCACTTACCTCATTTTTAATATCTGTCATTTCTGCTTGTACTTTGGTCTGAAATTTACTCAATTCTGCTCTCATGTCCTCTTGTATTTTTTGACTTTGTATTCCATTGTTTCTTTGAGTTCCTTGTGAATCTATAACAGTTCCTTCTGAAACTCCTTTTCAGAGAGGTTATATAGCTCATTGTTATTGCTTGACCTCATCTCTATTAGTGACTTCAATCATAGAGCTTGAAGGAATTCTGCGTTGCTTTACCATAATGACTATCGTAGGTTGAAAATGTGTGTTCTGGGTGACTAGACAATAGAGTTATTAGGTGCCTGGAATTACTTTGCAGTTAGGGATGTATAGCAAAGAATGTAGGGGCAAATGCTCAGTGGTATCTCAGGTAGATAGATATTATCTGCGCAGTTTTGAATTTTGGAGTGTCGGTGGGTGGTTCTGGAGTCAGGGGGTCAGGGGTGGAGGTAGTCCAGTGGAAGATCTGAGGAAGTTTGGTGTGGCTTGGTCCCCTTCTCAAAGTTCCAGCCCTTTATCCTGGAAAGGAGAGCCTTGGGGCCTGCCCAGAGCGGGAACGCACCTGGTGGGGAGAACGGGGAGCTGCTGGGAGTCGGGCGGATGGCATCAGGTGGGAGGTCTGAGGAAGCTGGATGTGGCTTGGTCCCCTTCTCAAACTTCCAGCCCTTTATCCTGGAAAGGAGTGCCTTGGGGCCTGCCCGCAGTGGAACGCACCTGGTGGGGAGAGCTCGAACCTCTCTCTTTGTCGACGATGATCACTTCCCTGTACAATGGTGAGATCCTAGTGGTGAAACCATGATATAGTTCACGAAGGATCTTTATGTATTGGGCTTGAATGCCCTGTTTGACTAGGGCTTCTGTGACTGCTTCAGTCTCCACAGAATCGAAGGCTTTCTTTAAATCAATGAACACGAAACAGAGCAGCATCTTGAATTCTCTATAGACTTCAATGAGCTTGGTTATCATGTGGATATGGTTGATTGTGCTGAATCCTTTTCGGAAGCCAGCCTGCTCGCATGGTTGTTTTTCATCTAATGTTATGCCAATTCTGTTCAGGATGACTCGAGTGAACAGTTTGTATATGACGGACAACAGGCAGATGGGGCAATAGTTGCCAATGTCGTGAATGTCTCCTTCTTGAACAGCAGAAATGTCCTGCTGGTTTTTCATTGGGAGGGCACCTTGCATTTGGTCAGGTAGCGTGTGAAGAGTCGAGCTAGTGTATTGACGAGAACTGACAGCAGATTCTTCAGGTGTTCGGGTCTGATTTTGTCAGGCCTGGTGCTGTTCACTTCTTAACCAAACGAAATGGCGTGTCGGATTTCAGAAGGGAGAACGTTGGGAATGACATATCGATCCTGCGGAATTTGGTATGTGGGTAGGTGGACGTGGCTATCAAAGAGATCTGATTAGAAGTCATGGATAAATCTTCTCAATTTCCTTTATGGAAGATGAGATAGATCCATCAGGACATTGGAGGGCAGTCATTTTTTGTCTTATAGTTGGTGAAGGACAGTTGGGCGTTTTGAATGCTTTTTCCGGCTTCTACATCCTCCAGCACTTCTGCTCTACTCTCCTTGAGGTCTTCCTTTATAACTTCTCTGCACTGCTTTGCAAGCTTGGATGTTAGTATATTTTAATAGCAATAAATTTACTATTTATTTTTTTGCTCTGGGGATTAAGGGGAACACACCCATCAGCACTCAGGACTTACTCCAGGTTCTGTACTAATGTATCATACCTGCATGGGGGCCCGTATGGTGTGCTGGGGAAGCACATAAAGCAAACTTCCTTCCCTCTATACTATCTCTCTGATCCTCCAAATACACATTTTTAAGAGAAAATAAGTAGATGTCCTTAATTTACTGCAGTTCTAATAGTCATTAAAATAAGCCACCCTCCTAACCCCCAATTTTGTACCCAAAGCAAATACCTCTGGGGCTTATTTACTCTGATTGTACTAGTGAAATATATATATTTTAATTAATTTTAATTTGGGGGGCTTGACAGGGAATATTTGGCTGTGTTTTCTCTCTCTCTCTCTCTCTATATATATATATATCTATATCTATCTATCTATCTATCTATCTATCTATCTATCTATCTATCTATCTATCTATCTATCTATGTATGTTTTGATTTGGGGGCCACACTTGCCAGGACTTACTCTGTACTCAGCATCATGCCTGGCAGTGCTCAGGGGATCATATGGATTGAAACAGATTCACCCCAGTGAAGCACGTGCTAGGCCACATGCAAACCCAACCCACTGTACTTTTGTCTTTTTTAGTGACCAATATTCTTGGAGTTTTGGTCCATGTCACTAGACAAACAACAGCAAAAAATAAGTTAAAACATTCTAGAAGAGGCAAATCTCATATTTGAAAATAAGATTTGATAAAAGAAAACCCTGATTTCTATCCTCACACCAAGTGATGATCTTTTTATTATGTTGCTTACACATTAATCTTTCCCTCTCTGCTCCTCCTTTAATGATCTTGAAGGGAAAAATACTTATGAAATTTTATTTTCAAGTAATAGTCTGGGAAAATAATTTTTTGGCATTGTGTCAGTATCAAAAAATTTATGTATGATCTTGCTTCAGGAACTCCTAGAAAGCAATAAACAGAGATATGTAAAAATGAAAAGAAAGAAAATAAAAGAGGAGTCTACTGAGAAAAGAAGAAATGTGAATGTTTGATAAACACAGCAGGAGTTATTCCTTCCCAGTAATCAAAGAAATACAAAGGAAAGAAGGTCTCATCAATTACTTTGAGATTGGCATTAATGCCTAATATTCACTATGTTCATTACAATTGAGTTCACAGGGAAATGGGTATTCTACTTTGTTGCTGGGCATTTAAATTGTTACAGTCTTAGGCAAAAGGGAAATGAGTCACTATCAGTACCTACCTAGATTATAAAACACATAGTATTTTATCCTAGCAATTCCACTTACAAAAATTGAACCCAAGCGACCTTTTCACAGCACAAACATGTGTATAGGTGCACAGAAACATAAAAAAACCCCTGGAGATGTTTTAAAAAACCCTGAAGATAATTGATCATCAAAAAGAAGAAAGGTGAAGAAATGTTCTTTATAATCTGTTAAATATGATGTTTTTTTAAAAAACGTTAAAAAATAAAGTTTAAAAAAGTTTTAAAAAGTTTAAAAAAATGAAGATGTTATATGCGTATTGTAATGGAAACCTAACTGGGATGTGATTAGGTGACAGGGGACTTGTTTTTAATATACCAAGCCCCAGAAAGAAACTGGGGACATCGGAAGTGGGAAATGTATACTGGTGAAAGGAAGGGTGTTGAAATGTTGTAAGACTGAAACCCAGTCATGAACAACTTTTTAACCTCAATAGAGCCTCACAAGAAGTCAGAGGAGCGCCTGCAGCATGAGGGGCAGTCATTTTCAACATCCAGACTCCACAGCTTATCAGTACTCCACCCAAAAAAAAAAAAAAAGCCAATTTCTCCCCCATTGCATACGGCCGCACGGTTCATCAGTAAATGCACAAACTGTAAGCCTACTACCAAGAGTATGCCACCTGCAAGGCAGAGCCTGGTAAGCTACCCATGTCATATTTGATATGCCAAAAACCAGTAACAATTATAGACCTCATTCCCATGACCTGAACAAGTGGTTTGAGGCTCTTCATGTTCCTAGGGTGAGCAAATGCCCTTGGGCTACACTAGCATGTGACAGGACGTATGGTGCCCTGCGCCCAAGCGGTTGAGCAAATCGATGAACAACAGCAAGACAAGTGATACAAGTGGATCTCATTGTGATTCAATTAAAAAAAAATTTTAAAAAACTTCAGGTACATTATATATACACACACAGATACACACACAATACATATATGTATGTATATATGATCTATTATATGTGGATACTAGGCCTCTGGAACAATAAGATAAATGGATCTACAAAAGAAATATTAAAAAGGGAGTAGAGACAATTTGAGAAAATGTGTACTTTTTTTTTTACCTTTTCTGTTCTCTGTTGATTCTTGGGGCTTAGACTAAGTAGTCCGCGAATATCTCAGCAGTGCTGAATCACTGGCTTCAGAGTAGTAGAAGGATGGGATGTAAAAGAAACCAACCAGTCTCAACTAACAAAAACAGAACACTGGGAAACTTGCAGTAACAGGTTAGTAAACCCTCAGACAAAGACTTAATGTACCCCTGGTGAAGTGATTTTCATCAACCAACAACTACTTTCACAAATTTTCCTCATGGAAACATTTTTTGATCATTCCATTAGCTCTTTAGGAGTAACAAGCACCACAAGATAAATTATTGTCAGCCTGCTAAGGGGGAAGGCTTGAGGAGTGATTGGAAAAACAGAGATAATGGTGGAGGGAGGGTGACAGTGGTGGTGGGATTGGGGTTGGAGTATTGAGTGCCTGTAACACATCATCATGAGCAACTTTGTAAACCATGATGTTTAAAGTTGGGAAAGAGAATGTTTAAAAAAGAGGGTATGAAGTCACATACTTGCAGGCAATTTTTGGAAACTATTACCCACAGGGATATTTTAATCAGAAAATTAAATAATTTTTTGAAGAGGAAAGAAAAGTGTTTGTTGAGTGGATTTGTAAACTGTTGTCCAATTTATTGGAAAAGAATTCCAGAAAATCATAGAAATCTTTTACACGTAGGACTGGGGAGATATTATAGTAGGTATGGAGCTTGCCTTGCATGCAGTGGGCCCAGGTTCAATACCTGGCACCCCATATGTTTCCCCAAGCTCGCCAGGAGTGATCCTCTAGTGCAGAGCCAGAAGTAAGTCTTGAGCATCACTAGGCATGGACCAAAAACCAGTAAATAAATAAATCAGTTCACTCATACAAATATTCCCTAGTCCTTAACTCTGGTTTTTGAGAAGCATATGGGCAGGGCAAGAGGGAAGCTATTCTGAGTTCAAATTTTGGTCTAGTTTCTTACTGATTTATGACTTTGAACAAGAACTCTTCCTTCCCCTCTCATCAGAACTCCACCCAGCGACAGCCTATCACATCCTGTCTCATCGAGTTCCACCCTGCAGCAGTTTTTTTTTTTCAATCCGGCCCAGGTATGCTGAACCAGAGACTTACAGACATGGGGCAGAGCTACTACTGGCTCTCCCTGTACCCAGCCGCTCACGAGGCGCCAGGGAGGGATGGCGGAGAGATGGTGGGAGGCCCTGGCCTGCCACCCCAGCAGAGCCGCACAACAAGCCAGATGACCCCCCAACTCCATCGGGCCGCCATTTTCCACATCCAGACTTCCCTTTCTTCAGAACTCCACCCAGCAACAGCCTATCACAGTGCACACGGTTCATCTATAAATGCTATATTTAGAGGTGACTACAAGGTTATACCACCTGCATGGCAAGCCTGGCAAGCTGCCCTGTTTCATTTGATATGCCAAATACCAGTAACAATTATATTAGTTCATTCCCATGACCTAATATAATGGTTTGAGGTTCTTTATGTTCCTAGAGCGAAATGATGCCCTTGAGCTCTACTAGCATGAGACAGGACATATGGAGATATTACTGGTGCCCACTCTAGCAAATAGATGATCAACGGGAGGATAGGGATAGGGATAGTGACTCTTCCTTCCCATGTCTCTCATTGGTAACTAAGGTTGATAAAATTCCCGACTTCATGAGGCTGTCAAGGGTCAAGGAGAGGCTAGATGTCTAGCACTGGCTGATGATCAATATGCTAAAACTTATTTGTAACATGATGGTACTTGGAGGTAGGTCTTTAAGATATAATTTATGAATCATATTCATGAATGAATAAATGAGGTGGCTTTTTTAATCTTGTTTTGTTTATAGACCACACTCAACTGAACAGGAAACATTCCTGAGTGTCCTGAGCAGAGCTCAGGGGACATTATGGAGAGTCACGGACGGAATGTCAGTCAGTCACATGCAAGGCAAACTACCAGTCCTAAATGAGATTTTTTTTTGGCCCTCGTAAAAGAGGCCTAGATAACTCTCTCAGGCTTTCTCCTTATGAAGATAGAGTGAAAAGTTCTGTTCTAAGAACCAGGAAGCAGGTCCTCAGCAGACATTCTACTATCATCTTTGATTTGGATTTTTTTGTTTGTTTGTTTTTGGGGCTACACATAGGGGTGCTCAGGGCTTTCTCCTGGATCTGTTCTTATGGTACATTTTTACCAGAGCTTGGGGGACCATATGTGGTACCAGGATTGAACCTGGGTTGGCCACATGCAAGATAAATACCCTACCAACTATGCAATCTTTCCAGTCCCTCTGCTAGCATCTTGAATTTAGACTTTCTGGTTTCCAGAATTACAGAAATAAGTTTGTCTTGCTCATAAGCCTCCTAGTCTATGGTATTTTTATAAACCAATAGCCCAAACAGTCTAAGTCTGTGATCAAAGGCATTTGATACTGATGTCTGTGTTGGGATAGCAGTCAGGAGATATTGGTACATTTAAGGAATTCTGGGTAAGTAAGCAACAGGACTGGGTGGTTCATCATGAGAGAATAAGGAAAGCAAAGAAACAAGACTAACATGCAGTTTGTGACTGGGGCAACTACCTGGCATTCACTATGAACTTTTTTTTAGTCCCAACACATCACTAGATTTGAAAGCAGGTGTAAATAACTATATTAGGTATTCTTGGATTTCCTACGTAACAATTACAGTGACTGAAAATAAGAATTATTTGTGTCTTGTCCCTATTTATATTAATATGGCATCGATCACATTTAAATGAGGAAATGTGAAACTGCTTTTTAGTGCTTCAAGCAGCCAAAGGATGAGGTACTGGGAAATGTGGGCAGTGAAAGTTAGGGGAAGCTGCAGCTGGTTTCTCAGTTCACCATGGCAGCTGTGTTCTACAAATAAAAACTTGATTAGTACTTGGCGGAGCCACTGGGGTCCCCAACATTATCAGGACAGAAGTTCTCTACCTCCAAGGCTTCCAAGGGAATGGATGAAAGCGCATGAGTCTGGTGCAGTTCCGAAAAGGCTTTTAATAGTACAAAAACTCTACCACCCCCATTCAGTATAATGAAAGAACTCTAGCTCTGGTCAGAACTTAGACCATACAAGAGAGCCCAAGTCTCCCACCAAAGAGGATCCTACCAGAAAGGAGTCCTACCCAAAAAACGGGGTGAGTGCCTCATCAGACCCCTTATGTACACCAAAGTAATCCTAACTGTTGACAGTGAGGATCCTGTCAACAAAGAACCTTAAACAGCTTCTAGATAGTGTAGAAGGGTGGTGCCACACCCTATTATAGGTATAAACAAAGGAGTATGCCAAGGACTAATCCCTTCTTCAGAGATTATCTCTTAATAAAACACTGGGGGGGGCTGGTATAAAGTATCACTGTCTTTCCGTTCATCATCGATTTGCTCGAGCAGGCAAGTAATACATCTTAATTTCATGGGCTACATGTAATCTAGATGGTACCCACAAGGTCCTTCTTATTTATTACCTGCACCAGGGTGATTCTGAGTATCTTGATCTCTGTATACTGAAAGGGTCACACTCGCCTGCATGAGGGCAAACTAGTATGATCCTTCCTATAATCTTCCTATAGTCTCAACGTAGCCAGGGTGACAGTCTCCTGGTAAATTCTAACTATCCCACGCTGGGTGCAGTGGGTATAAAGAGGAGCTGTGCCCAATCTAGATAACATAGAAGTCTTAGTAGATGTATAATAAGTCAGAAGTTATTCAGAGTCAAGGTGACTTCTGTAACTACCACAACCTCCATCAGTGTTTACATAGAAGAGAGATCTCATTAGAATGAACCTTGACTTAAGAACATGTAAATAGATGAAGCTGTGAGCAAAGCTCCCCAGCTAGCTAAGCTTGTCATCCAACAAGTACTATACACTCTTGTTGAAACTGCAGAAAACGGCCGGTGATGATCACAGTTGCCTCAGAAGTGAAGAAGGATGCCAATAGGGTACTTTGAAGATGGGATCCTTGTTTCTGCCAAAGCCCAAGCACCTCCAAGCCATTACAAGGATAAAATAACAGTGCTGGCTTTCAACTCCTTCCATCTCCAACTCTTAAAGCAATGTATATCATTGACTCAACGTCAATGATATTTAGAGCCCTAGAGATCAAGGGTCTGGCACAAGTAGTTCTCAGACTCTCAAATAAAGGATGAAAATAACATAGATAAAAGCTGGCTGCATAAAGAATTCAAGAAAAACCCAAGCCCAGCAGTTTTGCCTTAAGTGCTAGACCCATCCTTTTCTATATCAGGCACCCAAAAATCCTTTCAAAACAAGCTCTTAAATCTCCAAGTTCTGAACACAGCTTTCTCTGCTGACACTGTTGCTAAGGTGTGCGCCTGGCTCTCTGCTCAGGGGTCACTCCCAGCCATGATTAGGAAGAAAACCAGAGGCAGGTGCATGCAAGGTAAGTGTCATAGCCCCTTCCTACCTCTCTGGGCCCTAATGCATGGGGTTTATTAAATGGCGGCAGCTTTGAGCACAAATGATGATGTGCAAGTGGAAAAGCACCTAAATCTCCCATTTCTAGAAAAGGTAAAAACAGCATCCAATTTTTTTCAGGCCCATTATCCCACCTTTGTAATCACCTTACTACCCAAAAAGTTGCCTTTCTTTTGCCTATAAAGATTCCCATGCCGAGGATCGAACCCAGGTCAGCTGCGTGCAAGGCAAATGCCCTACCTTCTGGACTATCACTCCAGCCCCAATATTTTTATTTTTTTCAGGAGCCAGGGATCTGGCTTAGTGGCTAGGCAGATAGATGCCTTCTGAAGGTGAGGCTGTGCCTAGGTTTTGTTCCCCAGCACTGAAAGAGAAAAACTACAGAGCTAAGTCTGTTCTGTGTTCTTGAAATGTGAGCAGGTGAGGACGATTATCCTGGCTTGTTACCGGTGCGGGGAGCTCCAGGAAACCCAGTTGGGCTTGTCTGCCTCGGGTTCTCTTCTGGTGGCTTGTTCCTCTTCACATCTCTGACCATCACAGCTGGAGGACTGTAAGTTGAGGACCCCCTCCCCGCCTTCCCTCGGGGCTGACTCCAATTCTCTCTAATTTGTAAGACTTTGTAGGGGCTGGAGCAGGCCTCGGCTCCAATGCCAGGATGCTGGGAAGAGGTGGTTGAGATTGTTGCTCTAACTTGCAAAGGATCTTCAGAGTGGCCCAGTACAGTTTCCCCTTCTCAATCAGCCGTACCAGACGGTCTTCCAGAAAGACTTTGTAATTGCTAACAGCAACCCCAGGCCAGACCTAGCACATTCGATGTGATCAGCTAGCACAGTCCCGGCTCTCCTCTGGGCTTGAGAGTGTCCCTACCATTCCGATCCCGAGAGGTTCCTATGCAGAGACAAAAACAGCACTTCCTACACACTTAAGGGCTTCAATCTTCAGGTTTCATTGTGTGGGGGAGAAATGGGGGTGGCATACCAGGACAAGCAATAAAACGAATCCTAGACAGCCATATTGTCTCCTCCCCCGAGTGCCCCGCCCACTGCACCCCGTGGCGGCCCTTCTGAAAAACTGCAGAGGATGGGAAGAGGATCAGAGAACTGAACTTTTATGTGAATTCACCAGCAAGGTGTACAAATTGTATTTGCAATGTTTTTATTGGCCTAGGGGAATAAAGCTGATAGTCTATTTTAAAAAGATTAGCCAATGGGCACCTAACTTTTTTACCTTACAGAACCAGCCTCTTGAATTAAATAAATATCTTTATAAAATCTAAAAAAAAAATCCCATTCTTTCACCATCCACTTCCTTTCTACTCATTACTACAGCAGTCAGGATCTCTCCCTAATTTCTTGGACTTGGTTCTCAAGTCTAGTTGAGTACAGGAACTTGTCTAATGAATTTTACTTTTCAGTCATTCATCTTTCCCAGTATTCATAAGTATCTTAAAATAAGGGAGCAAAGGTTATTTCATGCTAATGTCCCAAAGACCTATTTCAGTGCCCTTAACATCAGAGATATTCAGAGAAGACTCACTGACTGTATGAGGTAAGACTCAAAGTGTGTGTGCATGTTCAGGGTAACACTCCGGGTTGCATGAAAAGCACATGCTTTCAAAACAGACATGGGGCACTGGAGAGAAAGTACAGCAGGTAAGGCACTTGCCTTGCATGCTGCTGATCTAGGTTTGAACCCTGGCATCCTATACAGTCCCCAAGCACCATCAGGAATAAATCCTGAGTGCAGATCCAAGAGTAATCTCTGAGCATCATTAGGTGTGGTCCCCCAAACAAAACAAACAGACAGAGAACTTGTTCCTCAAGAGGGATCCTTGCCAATGATAAACCCCTAGAAGAACAAAAATTCATGCCTTCAAATTGCTTGTTAATACTAGCTATGAGTTCTGAATGTTCATCTTCTATTTAGGTGAACTTTCCCCTTTCTTTGATGGTTTCTGCCATCTGTCTTGGCTTAAGAAGCCTGTAACACTGATTCCCTTTAAAATATAATTCCCATTCAACATTCTTGCCTTCATCAGATCAAATTAATGCAAAGTAAAATATTGGTTGGAGTAGGTTTCTGTCAGGAATACTGATAGTGACATTGAAATAGGACAGAGAATATTTAATGAATAATTATTTATACAAAATCAGAGAGCTCTTGAGTTCAAAGTGTTCTTAAAGCTCCAAGACTTTTGTTTACACAAAAAAAATCGAGCTTGAGAATTTCCCATGATTCCTTAACCCTGTGGACACTTGTTCATGAGCTCATCTCTTTTTGTTCAGGTCAGGGAAGCTTCTATACCAAGGCTCCAAGACTTTCTATTTCCCCACAGAGCTAAGTGCACTGTATATAATTATACACACAAATATAAATGAGTGATTTTTAGTGACTTATGAGAGTTTTATTTATTCAATTATTTAAAGTCAATGTTATATGGTTAATTAAAGAGAGCAATTTTGTCAGGTAAGCCTTGGAAAATATATTATTTGGTGAGAAATTCTGATATTGGCTCACTGAGCTTCATTCCTCACCTTATTTCTCTTGTCCCCCTTGTTGAGAAAGTCCAGGAAAGTGACACACTTTCCCAGACTCACCACACTGGAAGATCAAGTGGTCATTTTGGTCAGAGACATGTAAGTCTGTAGTTTTCCATAAAGATTCTGCTTTCCTAATAGAAGGAACAGAAGATGAAAATACTTCTCTTGCTCTTTTTTCTTTTCATTCTTGCTCCTAAGTGTTTTTCTAATATTCATCTTTAGTAGCTGCAAAACCTTTCCAAGTCCTGGATATAGATAGGAAAGACAATGGCAGATATGAATATTACTAATACATTTACTTGATTTGTTTAATTGTAACTAACATTTCATTAAATAGGTCTATGAGAAATAAAAATGACAGTGCTGAGAACAGCACAATGGCTTTGAGTACATTGTACATCTATTCCCTGATCACCTCGGCAATCAGCACAATGTTAGCAGCACTGTCCTTTGCAATCCCTGGTGAGGGAAACAATTTTCAGTCATGAGTTTTTGCAGCAAGAAAAAATGGGTACAACCCCAATGAGTACTGCAACTAGAGAAGAAGTAAAAGAGAAGGGATATAGGAAGGAAGAGGATGAGAAGTAGTAGAAGAAAAAAAGGAAAAAAAGAAAAGCAAGGGTAAAAGCAGAAGCAGAAGAATAAGCAGAAACAGAATAAGCAGAGACAACAAAAGTAGAGAAGCAGGAGGAGGAGGAGGAGGAGGAGGGGGGAGAGAAGTAGGAAGAAGAGGAGAAGGAGGAGGAGGAGGAGGAGGAGGAGAGGGAAGGAGAGAGGAGGAGAAGGGGTGGGGAGGAGGAGAAGAGGGGAGGAGAGGAGAAGAAGGAGAGGAAGAGAAGAGAGGAGAGGGAGAGGAAAGGAGAAAGGGAAGAAGGACTAATGAAGAAAAAGGAATAAGGAAGGAGAAGGAAGAGGAGGAGAAGGAGGAGAGGGAGAAGAAGGAGGAGAAGGAGGAGAAGAGAGAGAAGAGCGACAAAGATGACAAAGGTGATGAGGATGAAGAGGATGAAGACAACAAAGATGATGAAGACAAGAAGAAGATGAAGAAGACTAAGAAGATGAAGACAAAGAAGAAGGAAGAGGAGGAGGAGAAGTAAGAAGAAGCAGAAGATGAAGAAGATGAAGATGAAGAAGATGAAGAAGAAGGAAGAGGAGAAAGAGGAGAAGGAAGAAGAAACTAGAAAAGGAGAAAGACAAAGATGAAGAAGAAGAAGAAGAAGAAGAGCGATGACGATGAAGGAGAAGGAGGAGGAGGAGAAGGAGAAGTATAAGGAGGAGGAGGAGGAGAAGGAGAAGGAAGGAGAGGAGGAGGAGGAGCAGGGAAGGAGAAGAGGGGAGAGAGGAGAATAAGGAGAAGAGAAGAGGAGAGGGATAGGAAGGGAGAAAGGGTAGAAGGACTAAGGAAGAAAAAGAAAGAAGGAAGGAGAAGGAAGAGAAGGAGGAGGAGAATAAGAAGAAGGAGGAGAAGGAGAAGAGGGAGAAGAAGAGCGATGAAGATGACAAAGGTGATGAGGATGAAGAGGATGAAGAAAACAAAGATGACGAAGACAAGAAGAAGATGAAGAAGAACGAAGAAGATGAAGAAGACAAAGAAGAAGGAAGAGGAGGAGGAGAAGTAAGAAGAAGCAGATGGTGAAGAAGATGAGGATGAAAATGAAGAAGAAGGAAGAAGAAGAGGAAGAGGAGAATGAAGAAGAAACAGAAGACAAGGACGAAGACAAAAATGAAGAATAAGAAGGAGGAGGAGGAGGAAGGGGAGGAGGAGAAGGAAAAAGAGAAGGAGAAGAAGGAGGAGGAGGAGAAGGAGATGGAAGAAGATGACGGATGACAAAAACGATGACGATGATGAAGGAGAAGGAGGAGGAGGAGGAGGAGAAAGAGAAGGAGAAGGAGAAGGAGGAGGAGGAGGAGAAGGAGAAGGAGAAGGAGAAGAAGAAAATAGGGATCCCACCACAACCCACAGCCATGAAGCATGACTTCTGGTTGTTAGTACATGTGACCCTCTGCAAGCATCACAGCCCCAACTAAGAGTGCATTTCCCAGTGAACATGTTTCAGGCCCACAACTAAAGAAGTGCAAATGTCAGCGAGTTCATGGGCTGAGTGTTTAAGCCCTGTAACCTGATGTGCAAGGCCTGACTGAGCCCCACAGTCATGGGGGTCATGGGTATGTGTTACCCCTATTATCACAGCAATCATAGAGAAAGGAAGAAGTAAAAATAAGTGTTTAAATACAGTGGACAAAAATTATTTTTTTGAATGGAGAAAATTTAGATCACTGGAACCACAAAACAAAGGGAGAAGGCAGGAAAGGGGAGCAAGAGAAACTTGAAAATAAGAAAGAGCAACGATCAGTTTTATACCTCATCATTCAACTTTTGTTTTGTTTTGAACACCTGATGCTCAGGGGTTACTCTTTATTTGGTGCTTTTGGGGTTCACTCCCAGCAGAACAAAGGGGACCACATATTGCCTGGGATTAAACACAGGCCTCCTGTATGCAAAGCACGCCCTCCAAACTCTTGAGCCATCTACCCAGTCCTGAACATTTTCTTCTCTTAATTTTGCCTTAGTTGCATAGCACTGAGAGACCCCTATTCACACAAATAAGTGGTTGCAGATATACAATTTTGTTCACCCTGCAATTTCAGGTCAAAAAAGTCTGAAAGAGGAGTAAAATGACAATTTCCTTTCAAAGTAGAGTCAATAGCAGCACACGCATCTTGCTCTCATTCTTTAGTTGGCAAATGCCTAGCATAGAGGGAAGGAGTCAGTGAACAAATTCCTTACATAAATCCTCACTGTTCCAAGGAAAACGCAATGTGGGGCTGGAGTGTTAGTACAGCATACAGGGTGCTCGCCTTGCATGCGGACATCCTGGGTTTGATCCCTGGCACCACACATGGTGGCCTTAGCCCACCAGCAGTGATCCCCGAGCACAAAGCTAGGAGAAAGCTTTGGGTACAGCTGGAGGAAGCCCCAAACAAAACTAACTAAATAACCAGTGAATACAGGTGATACCTTAAAACAGTAATGGATACATGATAGCAGCTGTTGGCAATTGTGGGTTGTCAGCTATGTTCCAAGGTATCTGTTGCTATCTCTATCACTTACTCAATCATTTAGAATATAAAAATTATTTTTACAATAAATATAATAATAATCAAAGCAAAATAAAAATAATTGATATAATAAAGGATAAAAATAAAGTAAAACACTGATTGTTGCTATGTTTTGCAGATACAGAGAACAAAGCCAAGGTCTCAAACATAAAAGACAGACTGACAGACAGACCCTCTGCCACTGAACCACAGCCTCAAATTTATTTTGCTTGGAACACGACTTAATATTTCAGAATTAATGTCTTTATTGAGCAGTTATCTAGGATTAATTCAGAAGCTTCTGTTTACTGAAGCTAATTTTTTCACTTTTAAAGAGAGGATTAAATCCTGGAAAGATGGATCATAGGGAAGGAGCACAGGTTTTGCATGTGCAAGCCTAGGTTGGATCTCTGATACTTCCTGATCCCTTGGTATGGACATGCTGCATTGGGAGTAATCTCCGAGCACTGCCAGGTGTGGTCCCTGAACAATGCTGGGTATAGTTCAAAAGCCAAAAATTGAAAATAATAAATAAAGTTAATTACTGTACTTTGATCACTTACAGTGCTGTGTATTTGAGCTGACATTCAATCTCATAAGCAGAGCCAGGGTCAGAGCAATAGTAGAGCAGGTAGTAGGGTGTTTTCCTTGCATGCGGCCAACCATGTTCAATCCCTGACATCTCATATGGTTCCCTGAGCACTGTCAGGAGTAATTCCTGAGTGCAGAACCAGTAGTAATCCCTAAGTATTGCCAGGTGTGACCCAAAGAGAGAAAAAAAGTGGCATGGCCATGCATGCTATATCTGACAAGCATGCGTACAGTTTCATGTAAACAGACATGAGACTACTGCTTTAAAAAATAATAGCAATAAAATAAAGGAGGCCAGAACAACATACTGAATCAGTAAACATTTACAAAACATTTTGGGGACCAGAGCTGTATACACAAAAACATGTTAAACTAGAACAATTTAATCTTTTGGTTGTGTCTGGTATGTAAGCATTTGATATGCAAGGCATTTCATCGTCAACTTTTTCATTGAGAAATATTTTTATTATAGAACAAAATTATGAACAAATTTAATCCAAATATTTTGATTTCCTGAAACATCCCCCTTACTCCAAACTGTGGGATACCATTGGTCAACTAAATTAGGCCAGAGAAGTGGTTCAAGTAGTAGAAGATATAACTAGCATGTGTGAGACCCTGGGTTCAGCCCCAAAACAGTGTGTCCCAAAGTGTGTCCCTAAGTCCTCCTGACTCTTAGCACAGTTTGGGGTAGCCCCACATCAATGAAAAAAAATGCCTGAATTATCCCAAAGTTCCTTATAAAATTGAAGTTTGGGTTTACATAGGTTAATGTGTAATACTTGCCTGTTCCCTTCTATCTTGGTCATTCAGCCAATTCAATGGAGTTTTTATTGTTTATAAGGTGAATCTCAAAAACAGCAAAGTTGTTTTACTCTAAGACATTTTATTTCAATTTCTATAGCACAGGGAAGGGCTGGGAGGGGGTGCTTACACTACTTAGGATGCTTTTGCCTGTTAGTCGCTGTCTTTCTACTCAAGTCAAAATGGCTTAAGTCATGAGAGCATTTGCTGTGGGGTTTAGAAAGAGGGCAGCTCCTTGGCAGATTAATATTTAAGCGGGTTCATAAAGGGTCTGTGGTTCTTCTGTGCTTCCCTTCAACCATCTTCATAATTTGTCTGATTTCCCCATGGCGACAGGACAGCTACCACGTCTACAAAAAACATAGCCTGCAGCAACCCCAGTCTTTGTAGTATAGATTTTGTTTGGTTTTGGTTTTGGAGTCATTCCCAACAGTGGTCAGGGTCTCCTCCTGTCTCCATGCTTGGAGCTTACTCCCAATGGCTCAGAGTGGACCGTGCAAGGCTGGAGATCAAGCCTGGGGGTTGTGCATGTAAAGCATATGCACAAGTCCATCTTTCTGACCCCCACTTCTTTGTAGTTTTCCTTCCTTCTTCTGTGGCTCTTTTAAGAGCTTAAAATAAGAAAAATTTCCCTGCAGCATCCCCAGAAGAGTTACCTTCAAACCCATTGAGTAGAATTGAGTTACATGTTCCTTCTTAAGCCAATTTCAAACAGGGGAATAAAATTACCAAGATTGGTCAGATTAACAAGATTGATGTGCTATGCCTGGGAATAGGATCCAACTCAGGAAAGATACATGACCACGCCGGGAAATGTTCAGTTGGAAAAAAACCAAGCAACCTGGGATTCTGATGGGGAACAAAGAGTGTCTCCTGAAGATGCTGGAAGAGGATCAGCCTAACGATGATCAGCAATGTCATCTCCTCTTTGTCCACTGCTGCTTCTCCCTAGTTAGGTGGATATGGGCTAAAATGGGGATCAGGGGGCAGGGGAGCTAGGCTGTATTCACCTAAAGTCAAAGTATTCCAATATAAGGGAAGAGTCAACTGATCTGAATCTTCTAATAATGCTGACTAATTTTTTTTTGCTTTTTTTGGTCACACTGGGCAATGCCCAGGGGTTACTCCTGGCTCTTCACTCAGGAATTACTCCTGGCAGTGCTCAGGGGACAATATGGGATTCCAGGGATCGAACCCGGGTTGGCCGCTTGCAAGACAAATGCCTTACCTGCTGGACTATTGCTCTGGCCCTAATGCTGACTTTTTGGAATAAATAGAAGGGGGCTTTTTTGGAGGTTTGCATGCTTGTGCTACCAATTTTATTTTGATCTGTTATGGTACTAGTTCACAGAGGGGGTAGGTGTTGGATAAAACTTTAATGGTCAAGCAACTTTTCCATTTATGATGTGACATATAAAGTTTTGCTATCATGAAAACCCCAATAAATCTGCTTAAACTAAGGATAACCCCTTAGGAAAAAGTGCACAGATGTACTTGCTGGTAAATTCTGCAGTTAGATTTAGGGAATTCACTGATCCTGTTAATCAACGTGTTATTTATTCATGGCTTCCAAGTAATAGCTATATGATCTATAGAGAGGGATAAAGGAAGAGATTTTGCATGAGGAAATAAGCCAAACAAATCAGAAAAATCAGAAAGACTGACAGCAATTTTTTCTGTGACCTTATTTGAATCCGTTTAAAGATTTCAATTCTACCTCTGTATTGTAGAATTAGCAGTTATTTCAAGAACTAAGTGGATAATGCATAAGATGTTTCGAATTACACAGCACTTTTTACAAATGTTGGCATAAACCCAAATTGCCAATAAATCCAAACAGCTTGACTTACTTCCCAACCTAATTTGTTGAATTTTAAGTAGTGCACCCTATGAGGATGCAACCCAAAATATGTTTTGAAGTTTCAAGGAACAGAAGATTCCTCCTCCACAAGTGAATGAGGTCCTGAGACCCATGGATGGAGTCTCAGGAGTCCATCCATGGGTCTCAGCATGGAGTCTTATGGATGGAGTCCCATGGATGGAGTCTTATCCCTTATCCAGCAGCTGATTTGAAGAAAATCCACAGTGGAAACATCCCTAAACCATGGAGGCTGCTCCACAGAGTTGAAATCAGGACACACCAACTTGGCCATGCAGAGGGAGGCAGGACCAAAAGAAAACAAGTTTCCAGTTTCTCAGTCCTCTGCGTATTCCAGCCATCAACTCCTCTGGGTTTCATGGCACTCACTGCTGGCCCCTTCCCTAGCCCGTTTTGGGTGTCCTTTACCCCAAGGCTCTGAATCCCTTCAAGGGAGGTAGAACAATTCTAACTCTGATGGAGAACAAAGCATCTCCTTGAGATGCTGGACGTCATATTCTAAAGAGGACCAGCAAAGTCATTTCCTCCCTGTCCACTGCATCTTCTCCCTAGTTGAGATGATATGGGCTGAAATGCTAAGGGAGGACAAGAGAGAGCTAGGTTGTATTCACCTAAAGTCAAAATATTCTAATATAAGGCCTTCCAATATAAGATTGTAATATAATATTCCAATCTCATACTCTTCATCTTTTGCCACTTCCCATCTTATGCTCTCAGTATGGAGTGCACCAACATCCTCTCTTGTTTTTCAGGTTTTCACAACATTTTTTCCCCCATGTCCAGTTCCTAGGCCACCACCCCACCCCTTGGATAGCACAGTGCCCATCAGCATTTCCCCAGATATGAATCACCAGAAGTACAGAAGAGGCAGACAAAGCAAGGTATGGAGATGAGATTCCTGGCTCCCTTAGAGTACACAGTACAGGAACAGTCATCTTCCCTCCCTCCCTCTTTCCTTCCTCCCTTCTTCCTTCCTTCGCTCCCTCCTTCCTTCCTTCCCTCTCTCCCTCCCTCCCTCCTTCTTTTTCCTCCCTCCATTCTGTCCTTTCTCCCTGTCTTTCCTCCAGGGATAAGTAAGCAGTTGACCTGGGAAATTAGGAGGTTTCACAGGACCATGGAGAATATAGGACTGTCCCCACATACCAATAATAGAACTACAAACATATTGTTAATTTTTAAAAGTTATAAATATACCAAAGATTTATTTATTTTTAATATGCCAAATCTTTAATGTGGCTGATGAGAATGCATCTATCCCCTGAGCCTGGGGACCATATTTCTGGCTATGCACCAGCACAAACTGCCTACTTCTTAGTTACAACTGGTTACATTAACAGGACAACAGTCTATACCTGGGGAGGGGTCACAGACTCTCAGAAAGGGCAATTTCTCACAAGTTTCTGGCTTCAGGTAGAAGCCAGAATGATGGAATGTCATACATTGGGGGCCAATTAGAGACGGCCAAACTCCAGGTCTCTGGCATAAATATCTATACCTCAACCTCTTACATGCTAATACAAGGCCCTAAACAAGTAGCACTTCCTGATTCAAGCATTCTTATCTCCCAAATTCCTAGAAACTGCCTACAAATAATGGAATTTGGGATGATGAAAGGCAAACAAGTTTTAGTCTTGTGGGCAGCTGATAGGTCTAGAAGAGGGCTGGGGGGCGGGGAGCAGGTGGAGGAAAGGTAGACATGAGGGATTTGCAAAAACACAGGAAGTTGGGCTGCTGCTAGATGGACTCATCCTGCCTCAGTTTTGCTGCAGATGATCATTAAGAACAAAAATGGTGCTGTTCACCTGAGGAGCTGGAGTGTCTGGGACAAGGATCGGTTTCTTTACCTCTTGTCCCTAGAACCATAGTGCAGGCCCCTGCTACCATAAGGATCTGGAGTTGGGAGATCTTTGGCCACCCAGGGGAAACTTACAATAACTTCAATGCAGAAATACCCAAACACTGTGAACCCAAGTGTGCTGAGTTCATATTGAACAGACAAATGGATCCTTCTAGAGGCGACAAATACATGGGGTTCTTAGTCCACTATGGGGAGTGCTCTCCCTTGTGAAACCTCTCACCAGTGAAGCAAGAACCAACACACCCAAGCAAGAATGTTCCATAGTTGATCCTGAAGTGGAAGCAGTGAAACTCAAATTGTCTTAGATTTCATTGACAAATAGGGTTTAAGAGACTTTCCCTAAGTCATAACTGAAAAAATGATTTTGACTCAGGAATCCCTCCTTTCCATGAAAGAGATCAGTCTCCACACTGGCCTGGAAGTACTAGTGGCAACAGTGTCTTCTAATGCTAACAAAGACTGAGCAGGGGCTGGAGAGACAGTATAGGGGGGTAGGGCATTTGTCTTGCATGTGGCCTGCCTAGGTAAGATCCCCACAGTCCATATGGTTTCCTTAGCTCTCCAGGAGTGAGCACTGAGCACAGAGCCAGGAGTAAGTCCTGAGCACTACCAGATGTTCCTCTCTGCCCCGTCCCTCCCCCTGCCCTCCCAAAACAACAGAACAACAAGATTAAGCAGTAGGGCCTAAGAGATAATTGCTTGCCTTGCATACAGCCAATCCAGGTCTAATCAATGATGCTGTGTTATCTTTTGTGTACAGAAGTAGGCCAACAATGCTAGGTGTGGCACCCCTTCCTCCTTCAGGAAAAGACAGAGAAGCAATGACATGGACAAAACATGACCTAAACACTAAGACTATTGTTGATGACCTAAGACACTTTACAGAACTGAGAGTAGATCTTCAACACCAGACCTTTGGGTCTCTCTAGACTGTGACACACTTACTTGTTATTTTTAAAGGACAACTATATTTCAGGCTAAAGTGTGCTTTTAATAGATGAAAACAGAAGGCTATGTGACATTTGATTTAAAAAAAAATAAGGTGCATCATTTCTAAACAAAAGGTATCAGGTAAAAATTTTCTTTTCACAATTCCCATCTGATTTGGGGGTCCCTAAGTCCAAGTGAATAATTGCACAAGTTTTGAAAAGTACTAGGCACATTGGCATTGAAGAATGAAATCTCCTTTTGATGAAATGTCAAAGCTTTTCAAATATCAAAGTTCTTGCTGAAGAACTTTGGACCAACCCCAAACAAAGTAGGGTCAACTCCCTGGACCGCATAGGACCACCCTGCTATAAAGACTTAATGGGTTGATACACTGTGTTTGCTTTAAATGGAAGAAACAGTCTTGCATCTAGAGACACTAATCTGGATCAAATGACTTGCTTGACTATACACCACCATGTAAAGGCAGTTGTAATTGTCTTAAATTTAGAAAAATAATGGGGCTGCCCCTCTGCTGCTCTGCTCCAGCCTACCTCGGAAACACTGGGCCTCAGAGGGGAGCTGAGAACATGCTACATACAGGGATCCTTGATCTCTTCTTCCCTGCTGCCTGGCTTCAGGCACAGGTCCTGGGAACACACCGCTTTGCAGCTCACAGCTCCATGAATACAAAGATTGTTATCATAACGACCACGCTGGTCTTCAGAAGAATTTTTACAGGCATTGTGCAATCTCTGCTGACGCCGACCTGACCCTTGGCGGAAACGTCCGCTCTCATTTCTCTCTCCCAGCCTTCAGCGTTTGCCCTGGATCTGGACTAAGCTGGAAATGGTTCAATTTCCTACACTCTTCATCTAATTTTAACTTCCAAGGGAGCTTCTAATGATGGGTTTGTTTGTTCTTCTCTAGAGATGGCATTTTCTCTCTCCCTGTTCTCTCAGAACTTTCACGGAGCTGCCGTTCCTCCCTCTCTGTCCTCTTTACGTTTTGCGTTAATGTGTCTTATGAGTATCACGGTCTCTTTTACTCAGTTCACTTGTCCATTTCTGCCTTAATTTTCCTTCTTGATCACTGAATTTCCAGATTGGTTAAGTCCCTGAAGGATGGTGGTGGAAGGGAAAGTGCACTTGTTCAAAACTTATTATGTCCCACGTTTGGGGTTCTGCTGCTGATAATTGCTAGCTGCGGGGTACAGTTAGCTCTAGAATAGTCACAGCTTAGAGAAGAATCTTCTTCTCTCTTAGAGGAAATCTTGAGAATAAGACAAGGTCATACGTAAAAGAGAACACTGAAAACTAGTATAAAAATCCTATTGTGGATTCAGAGAATTAGACTGTGGGGTCAATCCAGGTTCGATCCCCAGCACCCCATAAAGTCCCCCAAGCACCACAAGGAATAATTCTTGAGCACCTCCGAGGGTTTCTCAAACCAAAAATTAACTATTTAATAATTAATAAGAATCTGATTAATTGACTGTTAGCCTGCTGACACTTCAGACACTATTTTATTTTGATCTTAAAACAACACAGTGAGGAGACTATGAGTGTCCACATTTACTCAGGCTCATCTTGAAACTCCGAACTATTAGAGAATGTCCTGCAAGCACACCAAGTGCAAAAGGGGAAGAACCAGGATTTGAATGAAGACTCTGGCTTCAGACTGTGAGCTTTTCACCAATGCCCCGTCCTGAAACTATCTG
Organism: Cryptotis parvus; assembly: GCA_021461705.1. Lineage (NCBI taxonomy): Eukaryota > Metazoa > Chordata > Mammalia > Eulipotyphla > Soricidae > Cryptotis > Cryptotis parvus. The sequence continues at coordinate 58,387 of JAJIBD010027666.1, read as the reverse complement.
ACCAAAAAAAAAAAAAATCCTTCTTCAGTCAAACACTGATGATGGCTTTTCATTCCCACCAAGACATGAACTGATTAGGAAATGCTTAACTCCACAGGCCCTTCTGTGAAGAGATATTTATGGTATAATGGACCGGAGAAGAATCTGTCGTCAAAAAATTAGCTTGAGTTCCCATAATAAAAATGTAGACCTATGAGCAGGAAGGCAGTGTGATGCAGAGGAAATGAACATCCTAGTGTGCCTTTAAAGTCCATGACAATGACAAATAGTGACTTTATTGGTTTGGTTTGAGAGCCACATCCAGTGTTACTCAGAACTTATGCCTGGCTCTGTACTCAGGGATAACTCCTCAGAGGCTCAGGGGACCATATGGAGTCCTGGGAATTTGGACAAAAAGGCATGTCTTCTGCAAGCTACAATGATAATAGCTAACATTTATTAAGTGCCAGCTAATGGCAGGACTTTCTCTAAAAGCTTTATGCTCCATCTTACATGATTCTCATCAAAATTTTAAGAGGAAAAAAGTTAGTTACTATTATTGTTCAGTTTCCCCCTCTTTTTTGTTGTGTTCCAGTTTCTTATTATAATCCTTAGGGGAGATAGTTCTCACCTAGTGGTGCTCAGGGTTTTTTTCTGTCTATGTGCAAGAGAGATCCCTGGCAGTGTCTGGGGGACCATTATGTGATACCAGGGATTCAAATAGGCTTAGCTACTTACAAGGCCAGCACTTTAGCACCTGTACTATCTGGGATTCAAATAGGCTTAGCTACTTACAAGGCCAGCACCTTACTTCCTGTACTATCTCTGTAGACTTTTATCATTTATTTAAGCAGGTGAGAAAATGGAGTCTCAAAGAAGTTACCCTTAAGAGCCTTAAGTTACCCTTAGTTACCCTCCTTAAGAGCCACTTAGGGAGTAGGAACAGGGCTGGGAATCTACAGTACTTAGCCATGCTGCCTTTTATCACTCTCTGGCCTGTTGGAATTATATTAGTTAGACTAGTCTGTGAGCCATATTTGATCATTTTGTTAAAATTGCCCATCTTCTCCCTATAGATAAAATATTGTATATCTTAAGTATCTAATATTGACATAGTAGATGTTCAATAAATAGTTGCTTATCTGATAATTCTATCATTAAGAGATAGAAAAAGTCATGAAAACAGACGCATTGAAATAAACCAGAAGTAGGAATAAATGAGTTTGCAGAACTGGGAGAAGGGAGAAGAGCTCTGACTCAGACCCCCAGTATAGGTATGGCGCCAGAAAATGATCTGAAAATCAGACACAATAGAAGGCCATGCTGTTTGTGTCCCAATTGAACACCCAGGGGAAAAATCAATCGAATCATCTCAGTTGCAGAACTTGATTATTGACTTTGGCCATGCTTGCTCCTTCTCCTAGTGCCAATAAAGTTATTAGACTTGAATTGAGAGAGACAGATGCAGAAGAGGAGCCCAGACAAGATGCTGAGCGGTTGAAATCAATGACTTGGGGAGCTGAGTCCCTGCCAAAGGCCACACCATCTCCTGGGAGGATTCCACTGCTCTGGCCAGAAGCCCGGCGCTGCAGAAGCTGCTGTGTCAGGTTTCTTGAAGGGACCCCCAAGTGACTGGGGACTGAGATCTGTGGGAAGGAGGCAAAGGGCGCCTTCCTTATTAACCAGGGCCAGACAGGTCAGCACCCACCAGGACTGAGAACAGGGAAGCTTTGTTAATCCTCCCCCAGGCAGCAGCAAGGGCAGAGGGTGGTGGGAGTGAACTGTTATTCACAGTGTGTTTGTGAGAAGAAGAAAGAATTAATAATCTGTCACCACATCAATGGAATATTCCTTCTCTTCCACTGCAGAGCTGTAATCTGGTGTCATCACCTTTTAGAGTAGGCCACCGAGGAAAACATGAGGCTCATTAACAGATTCAGGGGGCCCCCACTGGTGCTTAAATCTTAGACACCAGTTTCCCAAAGAAAGTATTGTCATTCTTTAGAAACCATTGTGACCACACGGTAGCCCTTCGGGTGGGTCACTCCTTCCATCTGAAACAGCTTCCTCCTAGCCTCTCCTCTGGTTGGTTCCAAAAATCTTCCTTCCATCCATATTCTCCAACATCTACTACCACCCACAAAGTGTCTAAGCCACCATTTAAAGTTTGTGTAGAAATCTCTCGAAATGATTGCACCTTCTGAAATTTCAATGGCAATCCTATCAGGAGTATAGATTCTTAACGAGCGAATTATGTATTTATTTCTAGGTGTACAAATTTTCCTTTCTGGGTGGTGGAGGAGAGGGCCTATACCCAGGAGTGCTCAGGGTCACTCCAAATTCTGTTTTCAGGGATTGTTTTTGGTGGTACTAGAGGGACCATGTGTTGCTGGGGATCAAAACTAGATCTCCTATGTGCAAAGAATGTGCTCAGCCTGTTGTGCACTTTCTAATCTCAAATACATATCTTCAATAATAATGATGATAAAGGGTTGGAAAGATATAAAGGGTTGGAAAGATGATAAAGGGTTGGAAAGTGGATAGGATATCTACCTCGCACAAGAACAAAATCATATTGATGACTGTTCCACATACAGAACTTGTGAGTTCTTAGGGACTCTGTGTGGTCACGAAGGATAATGACAGGGAAGGGTCTTCTCACTTCTACTTTGCAGCACTAAGCTCAAAACTCTACCTAGTGGCTCAGTCTTTAATTAGTGTCATATTCTAAATTAGATTGATAAGTCTATCTGCTTTATGTTTGTTTGTTTTGGGGCCCCACCTGGTGGTGCTCATGAGGCTATCCTCAGTTCTGTGCTCAGGGGTCACTCATGGTGGAGTCCAGAGGATGAAGTAGTGATAGGAATCAAACATGAACCGACTGCATGCAAAGCATGCACTTAGTCTGTGAATCAACTCTCAGGCCCATTTCTAGGCTCACATTCTTAATCATGATCAGCTCTCAAAATACTGCTGCTAAGCAAATATGACAGACTGATAGTGTGAATGATAAATACCAAAACAAACAGGAATAAAAGTGGCCTGTAGGGAACTGAGACCCTGTAACTGAGACCCTTTGACAGCAATAAGAGAAAATGCTGCATCCTAAAAAGTGAAACAAACAGAGCAAAGCACTGGAAGTCAAATGAAATTCTGTGAGCTTAGAAACTCAGTAGTATCACTGTATCACTGTCTTCCCATTGTTCATTGATTTGCTCGAGCGGGCCCCAGTAACATCTGCATATGTCCTGTCTCATGCTAGTACCAAGGGCATCTGCTTGCTCCAGGAACATAAAGAGCCACAATCCATTCCAGAATGAGGTCTATAATTGTTACTGGTATTTGGCATATCAAATACAACACGGGTAGCTTGCCAGGCTCTGCCGTGCAGGTAGCATACTCTTGCAGTCATCTCTAAGTCCAGCATTTATTGATGAACCGCGTGGCCCCAGCGGCGCGCGAGCCGGACTGTGATAGGCTGGTCTGCTGGGTGGAGTTCTGACGAGAGAGAGTCCGGATGTGGAAAATGGAGGCCCTCATGGAGTGGGGGTCGCCTGGCTTGTTGCAAGGCTCTGCTGGGCTGGCGGGCCAGGGCTAGAACCCGCCATCTCTCCTGGGCTCCTTGTGAGCAGCTGGTCACAGGGAGAGCAAGTAGCAGCTCAGCTCAGTAGTAAACTTTGCAAATTGCCAAGGAGATTGAAAAATTGGACAGAAAAGAAATCACAATTAGTAAACTAGTACAAGAAGGCCAATATATTTAAGCAATAGAACTCTAAGAGGAAAGAAATTAGGAAACAGAAAGGGAGGCAATCACAAATGAAATAATTTCCTCCAATTTCCCAGAGTTATAAAGCAAAATTTTCCAGATCCAAAGAATAGATTAAATATCCAATACATTGAATACAAATAGATTCATATTAAGGTAACTCACTGGAATTTTTGGAAAAGTTTGAGGAAATAGTCTACAGGGTTCTGAAGAAAAATAAGGTTTCAAGCAATGTTTCAGAAATTGGAATAACTGTATTTCTCCAGAGCCTCACTGGGAACAAAAAGAATAGAGCACCTTCTTCTTAGACAGTTCCACATCTTAAGAGCTGAGTGGAGGGAAAAGTGAATGAACAGGATGAAGTGCAGGAGAATAAAGAGGGGCAGAGGTCAAGTAAACCAATAGTCACTGTACACATATAAGATCAGAAATAAGAAATTTTGCAGGCCAAGGATGGTCATACAAATTGTAGACTATGCTACTGTCAAGAACTGTCTGAATGCATCTAGAATATGCATTGTCATCTGATGAGCATCTCATGCTCACCCAGTTCCTTTTGATCCTTTTTCCTGAGCCTGTATATTCTGGACAAGTTCTGTTCCAAACTATGGCTGAACACAATACATGTACAATAATCCTTTGGTATCTTAGCAAAAGTAAGGAGGCAATCAACTAAGATAAAAGAAAGGAATGCTTTCAAGATTAGAAGAGAATTCTTTCAAGTTCTACACCCAGCCAAACTATCAAGCATGCATAAAGATCAGACAAGATATTTTCAGACATGCAATGCCTCAAAAACATATACCCCAAGCAAGCTTTCCTAACAAATGAAAAGATATGGTAATAACAGAGTTTTGAAAGAAGTAAAGGGTTCTCCCAGGAGAAGAGTAAGGGAAAATCCTAGAATGCCTCTCTACATGTCAGTCATAGAGGACCATGACTAGATTCAGACAACACCAGATAAGAGGATCGCAGTTGTGAGCTCTTCATTTTTGAGATGCGCAGGGAATCTCTTGTGTTTGCAGGCACTAATAGAATGCTTATGTGGCTTTTTCCTTCTACTCCAGAGAAGTCTGTGTTCTCTCTTGAGCAAATATCTCTTATTCTCTCCCCTCACATCTCTAACTTCCTTTCAATAAAAACTATTTTGCTTCACTTTAAAAAAAAAATAAAGTAATGCTTGGTCACCTGTTCTTTTCCATGTTGACTGCTTGTTGTATAGATAATATTGTTTCTCCCCACAAAAGGAACATGTTCTGAATAACTCAAGTGGTCTGAGATTAATAGAAGCAGAACACAACAATCAGTGAGTCATTTTTCCTTGCAATTTTCATGTTAAATGTTCCAGAAAGTTAGTGTGCTCACTACTATGACGACGACTACACGACTACTACTACTACTACTACTACTACTACTACTACTACTACTACTACTACTACTACTCTGCTACCACTACTACTACCAATCATAATAATAATAATAAGAAGGAGGAAGAGGAGAAGGAGAAGAAGGAGACGAAGAAGTAGAAGTAGAAGAAGTAGAAGAAGTAGAAGAGGAAGATGTAGTAGTAGAAGAAGGAGGAGGAGGAGGAAGAAGAAGAAGAAGAAAAAGAAGAAGAAGAAGAAGAGGAGAGAGGAGGAGGAGGAAGAGGAAGAAGAAGAAAGGAGGAGGAGGGGAAAAAGGAGGAGGAGGAGAAGGAGAAGGAGGAGGAGGAGAAGGAGAAGGAGAAAGAGAAGAAGAAGCAGAAGCAGAAGAAGCAGAAGAAGAAGAAGAAGAAGCAGAAGAAGCAGAAGAAGCAGAAGAAGAAGAAGAAGAAGAAGAAGAAGAAGAAGAAGAAGAAGAAGAAAGACGGACAGAAGGAAGGAAGGAAGGAAGGAAGGAAGGAAGGAAGGAAGGAAGGAAGGAAGGAAGGAAGGAAGGAAGGAAGGAAGGAAGGAAAGGAAGGAAGGAAGGAAGGAAGGAAGGAAGGAAGGAAGGAAGGAAGGAAGGAAGGAAGGAAGGAAGGAAGGAAGGAAGGAAGGAAGGAAGGAAGGAAGGAAGGAAGGAAGGAAGGAAGGAAGGAAGGAAGATGAATTTTTAGATGGTTCCTGCCTTTGAAGAAATTCAAGGTTAATTCTGGAGGAGAAGATACACACTCAGATAAGCACAATGCAAATCAGCATCTGGAAATGGTAAATCAGTGGACCTCATTACATGATAGAAGGCAAAGTGCAGACTTGGATCCGAACAGCTCTGCCTACCTGCATCATCAACAGTCTTTCTTTCTCACATATTCTTGCAATCTGTTTTTCCTCTGCAGAAAATCCTGTCTTCTCTATTGGCAGCCCTCCTTGTCTCTCATCTACTTCCTAGATGGATTCTGGATGGAATGGTGTGTCTGAGTTCACCATCTTGCTGTTTTCTTCACTTCCTTGCTTGATCCACTGTCTTTTAGTTTTATCCTTAACCTTCCCACAAAATCTTCCACTGATCAACAATCCTATGGGTGCTAGATCCAACAGTCCCCACATTTTAACTAACCTCTGGTCTTTCTTTAAACTTTACCCCTTCCTTTGCTTTCTGGTCTCTGTCTTTTCTTGCTTCATTGCTTGCTCTCTGGCATGGGCTTCTGGTCTGCCCTCAGTTTGCTTCTCTGTTCACTTGGACTCTTCCTGGGCTAGTGCACCTCTCTCAGCTGAGATCCTGGGATCTGGAACCCCTGGTGACAGCTCTCTCGGAAATGAGACTTCTACATGCACAGCCTGATGGGGTTCTCCAGTTTTATCTCATGGAAAACTCAAGTCCTGAAATATCATCTATTACTGAAATGTTTATTATTCCATCATATTCTGCTTTTTAACCCCATTACCACTCAATGAACTGTCCCTCTTGTATCTCTGGGGGAAAAAATTCAGGAAACCATCTTAACATTTACCCAGACCATTTTCCTCCTTTCCACAGTCTTTATCAATGAAAGTCTGTAGGCCCCTCCCCTTAGATAACCTCAGAACTCCATTTTCCTTACTCATGGCCTTCTCCCCACTCTTGCCCACAGGTAGGCCATCTTCCTTGAATCGTAGTCTGACCATTCCTCTTCCCAGTTTCTCTTCCAGGACCAACACCCTGTTGCTTAGGCTGGAGCTCTCCCCTCAATGTTTTTGCCTTGTCTTCTTTCTAGCCTCACTAACTCTCTGCTCCTTTGTCTCAAGAAGCTGTACTCCATCCATAGAGAACTCTATCTCTTCTCCCCAGTGTCCTACACTGTCTGGTCAGTGTGAAAACCTCTCTTCCCTTCTCACTTCTACCCCTCTAACAATAGGGGTTTGGCTATTGTTAAAGCCTATATTCTGTGGGTGGAAATAAACTGTTCTCCCTTGAACCCTGCCGTGTTTGATCTGGGGAGCCTATTTTCTCTACTGCTGTATCTCATAAAGAAGTTATATGTGTCTTGGTCAGCCTTGTGGCCTAAACTCATGGCTTGGAACAGATGTACCAAATGCTTATCATGTAAATGAGTCAACATCCAGTCCTTTGGTACATAGACATTTTTTTTTTGCCTCAGAGATACATAACTCAGCAACTACATTTCTAGCACCATCACTGTTTCTATTTCTGAGTCCAATTGCTATGGCACAAAACTGTTGAGAGAAGAAACTGCAGACAGAAGATTGGTCCGCCACGAAGCTTCCAGTGTGAGTGAGTCAGGCCCTTTTGAACTTGCTGCAGGTTATAAAAATGTAAGCCTTTGGGATTTTAGACAGGGAAGAAACATACTGCTCTGCTGCCTAGGAAATTCTTGCCCCACTTCTGAAAGCCCCCTTTCCAGGACTTCTTCTTTATCTTTCTGTGAACAAGATTGTAAATTAACAAATCTAGAAAATCTAGAACTCCACAGACATATGAATTAATGCCAGGGACCAGACCCCTGGCCCCAACATCCAGAGTCCTCCTTTTGGCTGGCTGTCCTTCCTGGGGGCAATTTCAATCATGGGACACCCACACAGTTTGGGACACCTCAAACTTTAAACAGAAATTTAAATACAGCTCTCCCCATCCCAACTTATTTTGACATATTTTCTCTGCTTGCATTTGACTCCCTCAGAAATATTGAGTTTGGGGAGTTGAGTTACTGGAAACTAAACAGCCTCTCTTATCTTTTCACCTGAGTCCCCTTGCTCTGATATTATGAATCCTCCCCACCTCCACACCACCACCTAAAATGCTGCCATTCTGGGCCACCGGAGCCTGGTGTGTTTCTTGGACCTTGACGTTCCCCACAGTCCCTCACAGCCTTCAACTGTACAGACTAAAGCTAACAGATAGTGTCTGGAAGAAATCCACAGGCATAATGAATATTGAAGAATGATTATGGAGCTAAGTGATGGTAAGAGCTGCCTCTAAAAAGAGGATTCAATTTTTTTTTAATTTCTTGCCAGAAGTCTCTGAGGAGAAAATTAACTAATAAATCATTGTTGTACAGTTTTGTGATAAACAAGCAAGTTTTGAGCCCCTCAAACCAAGGACTTGGGTACCTTGTTCCCACATTTCCCATTGGGTCCTAATTCTTTCTTTGGGGAAGGGGGTGGGAGGAGGAGGTGTGGGCACACCCGTCAATACTCAGGGCTTACTCCTGGCTCTGCATTTAGGGATCACTCCTGGAGGTACTCAAGGGATGCTATGGGGAGCCAGGGTTCTAATTCAGGTCAGCCTCGTGCAAGGCAAATGTTCAACCTGCTGTACTATCACTCTGGCCTCCTGTTGTTCCTATTTCTAAGTAAGAAATGTTCCTTTACCTGTGTGACAGACAAGCTCTGTGACCCTCCCTGAGCCCTCCCAGGTCTGTCTGCAGACCTGCAGGCACTTCCGCTGTAGGAGGAGAAAGGAGGGAAAGAGGAAACCCGGCAATGGCAGCCCTCTGTCCATACCCACACTTCCTGCTGCTGCTGCTGTGATGGCCAAGGAGCTGCGCATTTGGTGCTGGTGATGTGTCCGAGATCACACACTGGGTCAGGGCACCAGGGTCCAAATGCTGGGACTTCTGGGACTGTGCTTGGGGGGAGCATCCCTGGGGATCAAATTTGTAGCCTCACATTTGTGATGCATGATGTATGCATGTGCTTTACCACGGAACTCTCTAGGGTACCCAGCAGTGCTCAAGTGCTGTGTGCACATATAGAGATATATATACATATATGCATACATATATACATATATGTATACACACGCATATATATACATATATGTATACACACACATATATACATATATGTATACATAAATATATGTATATATATATATATACATAGTGGCTGGGTACCCTAGAGAGTTCATATATATTTGTGTATGTATGCTTATCTATTATATGTGCATATATACATGTATGTATCTTATACACACACATTTTGTGTGGGGAAGGGTTGGGCCATACCAAACAGTGCTCAAAGCTGACTCCTGGCTCTGTGCTCAGGGATCACTTTTGGCCAGACCATATGTGGTGCCAAATGCTGATCTGGGATTGGGAGGGCAGGACACGCTCCTTACTGCTGGGCCCCAAACAATCAGGGTGCTTTGCAGGGCCCCAAACCATTCAGGGTGCTTTGCTTAGGTCATCACCTTTGACCCTCACATAATTCTTAAAGGCCATCAGCTGCTTCGTTATATAGAAGAGATGAATGCCAATGAGACTGGGTGATGGTCAGGGTGCAAGAGCAGAACCCGAGGTCAGTGCTCAGACACTGCCCCAGTCCGTGACTCTGAGACAGCAGCAGCCTCCCTGAGGTCAGTGCTCCTGACACAACCCCTGTCCGTGATTCTGAGACAAAATCAGCCTCCCTGAGGTCACTGCTCAGACACTGCCCCAGTGCGTGACTCTGAGACAGCAGCAGCCTCCCGGCCGAGGTGGCTGCCTGTCCTCCCTCTTGCCTCGTGGGTGCCCCCCAGATTTCTCTATGTACTGGTGCCACTCCTTTCCTTTTCCTTCTCTCCCTCCTTGTAGGAAGCCTAGGCAAGAGCTGGCAGCCGTGACTCATCCACAAAAGAAGAAAACCTTGAGAGGAGCTGGTTGCAGGCTGACAATGAAGCAGGTCCCTGGAGCTCTCAAGGGCGTGGCCGCTCCCTGCCAAGACAAAGGCTGGGGAGGAAGGGAGCTGGTGCTGGAGACAAAGAGGGAAGTCTGAAAATCCAAGACTTCTCCAAGGCCCTGGTTGGAGTGACTTGAACTACTAGGCACAACTGGGTGGGGGAGGAGGGGGAGGGTGGTGTTAGTATTTTTACTATTATTTATTTATTTATTTATTTTTAACTGAAGCACTGTGATAGACAAAGCGATTCATAATTGAGTTTCACACACACAGTGTTTCAACACAATTCCTTCACCAGCGTCCTCTTCCCTCCACCAAAGCCCCCTTTTCCCTCCCACCCCCAGATGGCCTCTGTGGCAGGCATCTTTTTGTCTCTCTGTGCTTTGAGGTTTACTATACTGTGACTGAAGGAGCTTCATGTTTATGGCTTAACTAGCTTCCACATCTGCTCCTCCTAGACAGTGACCACGGCCCGGCCCTGCCCTGCTGTGCTGGATTTCCGAACCCCCCCACCCCACCCGATCCTAGTATTTTTATCTCCTGCTCTTTTTATTCAGCAGATTCACTAGTCAGAAGCCCACAAGCAAAGGGTGGCCATGTTCGCCTGAATGCCTGAGAACAGATAACTGGATAAAGAAACTATGGTACATCTACATAATGTAGTGGAATGCTATGCTACACAGCTGTTAGGAAAAATGAAGTCATAAAATTTGCTTATAAATGAATGGACATGGTCAGTATCATCCTGAGTGAAATGAGTTAGGAGAGGTTCAGACATAGACTGAGAGCACTCATTTGTGGGATGTGAAAAAAATGTATGAGACTAATAACCAAGACTAGGAAAAACAAGGGCCAGGAGTCCTAGTCAATGGTTGGAAACTTGCCACAGTGAGTGTATGTTGAGGGGGGAAGCAGTTAGGATGAAGAAGGGACCAGTATGACAATATTAGAAAGTTAATATTGTCACTCTGAACAAGAACTGAGTATTGAAAGTATATTAAGGGATATACATGTTAACCTTTCAGTATCTGTATTGCAGACCATAATGGCCTAAGGAAGGAGAGAGAAAGAGAGAGAGAGAGAGAGAGAGAGAGAGAGAAGAAATTACCTGCCATACAGGGTGGGACAAGAGGGAAAAGGGGACAATGGCAGTGGGAAATGCACCCTGGTGAAGGGGTGGGTGCTAGAACATAGCATGACTGAAATAACTTTGTAACTGTATCTCATGGTGGTTCAATTTAAAGGTGGGGGGGGGGGTTCCTACTGTTCCTTATCTGAAACCTGTTCAGTACCCTGGGAAGCTGCCTCTCCCCTGCGCTGTAACACCCCTTGTTGTGTCCCAGGGGTGCTCTGGCTTCTGCTGAGAAGCACATGAGAACTGTTCACTTTGTACTTCCTCTCACCCTTCCCAGACTCACCCAGAGCCCAGCAAAGCAACCCGGACAGAGTGAAAACTGATGAGTTGCAGGTGGACGCAGCCGGCTGCCATCCAGATGGTTCTGTCTATGTGGTTTTGTTCCAGCACTCATGGGGCCAGGCCCCCTGGGTGTTGAGGCAGAGGTACAAGCTGGTTTAAGAATGGGAAGCAGCTGGGGTTAGGGTACGGGAGCAGAGGAAGAGGCAGAGGTTTGGGGTGGGAGGCCACAAACACCCCAGAGAACTCCTCTTGCTTGAGTGAACAGATGTTTGACTGCTGCTGGGACTGAATTGTGTCTCTTCCAAATGTATAAGCTGAGCCCCATCCTGGCTGGACTATATTTGTAAATAGACCCCAGCTGAGGTCCTGATCTATGAGGGTACTGCCTTTATAAGGAGATACCCAAACAGTTATTCCTCTCTTTCCTCCCCTTCTCCTTCTCCCTCTCCTCTTCCTTTCCTCTTTCTCCTCCTCCTCCTTTTCTTCCTCTTCCTCCTCCTCTTCTTCCTCCCTCCTCCTCCTCTTCCCTCCTTCTCCCTTTCTCTCCCCTTATGAGGACAGTATGAGAAGATGCTGATAGGAGGGAAAGTTCCCAGAAACTGAAAGGACTGGTCAAGGGTCCCTTGACCTTGATCTTCCTCCAGAACCACATTTCTGCCTTGCCCACTTGAGGCAAGGTTTGTCCACGGCTGGAGCAGACTTATCTGTCCTTCTCAGCCCACCCTGTGGTCTAGGCCCAGATCTGATACACATTAGAGTTTTCACAGCACCTGCCTCCCCTTCCCAGTCAACTCATGGGCGGCCTACCTTATGGTTTTCTTTGCAACAATCTTAAAAAGATCAAGCAATTCAAAGGGATTCCAAGGTTTACTTAAAAAAATACTGTTTTATCCAGACCTTAAATTGCATAAAAAGCTGGCTTTACAAATGAACTGTGATTTACAAAGAAACTCTCAATAGGAAATCCTTGACTACATCCTTCTTCTCTCCCAATCAAAACTACAAGACTTTAAAAATTCTGTGTGTATTGGTGTTGAGAAATGGTGGAGATATGGGTGTTAGAACACTGTATGACAGAAACCCAATCATGATCATGAGGCGCCTGAGAGGGAAGGCGGGTTCTAGCCCTGGCCTGCCACCCCAGCAGAGCCTCGCAAGAAGCCAGAGGAACCCTCACACCATGAGTGCCACCATTTTCCATATCCAGACTCCCCTTTCGTCAGAACTCCATCCAGCAGAAGAGCTGATCACAGCCTGACTCACACGCCGCTTATGGTCACGCGGTTCATCAATAAATGCTCGAGAGATCAGAGGTGACTACAAGGTATCCCATCCTCATGGCAGAGCCTGGAAAACTACCCATGTCGTATTTGATATTGCCAAATACCAATAACAGTTATAGACCTCATTCACATGACCTGTTGGAATGGTTTGAGGCTCTTTATGTTCCTGGAGCAAGCAGATGCCTTGGGCTTTACTAGCATGTGACAGGACGTATGGAGATGTTACTGGTGCCCGCTTGAGCAAATTGATGATCAACGGGAGGACAAGTGATACAAGTGATGCAAGTGATTGGTGTTGAGAAATGGTGGAGATATGGGTGTTGGAACACTGTATGACAGAAACCCAATTATGAGTAGCTTTGTAATGGAATACTGCACATTAATTCAATAAAAAAAAATCCATGTGTGTATGTGTGTATGTGTGTGTGTTTGTGTGTGTGTGTTGATGCCAGGGATAGAAGCCAGTCCTCACACTTGCAAGTCATACCTCTCTCCCTAAGCCACACTGCATAACAGCATATGTATATATATATATATATATATATATATACACTTCCCAACAGCATATGTATATATATATATTTCTGTATATATATATATTTCAATTCCTCAATCACTCCTCGGTGAAACAAAGGTATGTGTTAATGTGAAATGCATATTGGTGTTGATTTCATTGCACCAGTGGGGCTTGGAACTGAACTATAATCCTTTATCACATACAGTAGACTATCACAGACAGGCCCATTGCAGAAGTCCAGAGAGTGGAGCAGAGTCTGACAAGGTAATGCACTCAAGGACACCTGAAGTTCACTCTTTCCGGGTTCTAGCAAGATCACCCTTCGGTGACCAGCAGATGTCATTTGAGTCCAATGTCCCCTATTCTGACTGCATCCATAAGCCCTGCTGATCACAGGTTGTGTGCAATGGGAGACTTGACTCTCACTAGCTGACTTAATCACTGGTACTGTACTCATGGACCTGGACCTTCCAGGATCCACAGCACCCGAAGTGCCCTCATACCCAGAGTTGTTCTTTCTCGAGCAAGACCCTCTATCTGATCCCTAAGAGTGTCATGTGATGTGCACCCAGATCTTGCTCTTTTCTCATTGGATCCCAGACACAAATTCCAATAAATCTCACTTACAGGCTCAGAACATTTCTGAACTCTAGTGGCCACAAAATTTTCTAAGACTGAGAACACTAGTCTTTCATTATGGCATTTGATGAACCAGAGACTGTAGTTAAGGTTTCAAGACGGTATTTATTATAACCCTTTCTTGGACGAGCATGCTCCAAACACCACAAAGAGTCTTTCTCAAGGAAATTTTCCAGGGAAGACTCAAGGCAGCTGATCATAGAGGAATTGCCTGGGGTTGGTTTTCAGTGGAGACTACAGGGAAGAAGTATGTTCTGCCAAGGGTTGCCCTAGGGAAGGGAATCCACACAGAGCTATGAGTTGTGCAACTTGGGGTCAGCCATTTTTAAAAGTTATGTTAGGAATGGTACCCCGTTAGAGTGAGCTCCATGGTAGGAAGAGGACAACTATGGAAGGCAGTTTATTTAACCCTGAATCAAAGGTGAATGATGGGTTAGGGGAGTCAGGGAATATGATTCCTCTCGGAGGAAGAAGACTGAAAACTCTTCTGAGACAGAACAATGGAAAAACTAGGGAGCTGCCCAGAACAGTCATAGAACTCCAAAGAAATTGTGTTGAGAGGCCAGAGAAATAATACAGCAGGAAGGGTGCTTGCCTTGCACATAGCCAACTCAGGTTAGATCCCTGGCATCTCATATATTCCCTGAGCCCTGTCAGGAGTGAACCCTCAGTGCAGCACCAGGCATCACCCGTGAGCATCATTAGGTGTGCCCCCATTCCAAAATTTGTTGAGGTTATAGAAATGTGCTTTTTAACTCTGATTAATGTTATTACTTTCTAAAAACACTTTTATTGGTTTTAAATTTTTTTATTATACCACCGTGAGACATACAATTACAAAGGTGTTCACAATTGGTTCTTGGTAATACAGTATTCCAGCACCCATCCCTACACCAGTGCCCCATTTCCACCACCAATGTACCCCACCACCTCCCACCCACCCCCAGGCTGCCTCAACAGCAGGTAGCCCTGTTTCTTCTCTTTCTCTCTCTGTCTCTCTCTGTCTCTGCATCTCTCTCCCTCTTGTTTTACATATTGTGGCTAGCCCTGCAGATATTTAGAGTTTATCATTTAAGTCTCTTTGTGAATATCCAATGGTGAGTTTTAATCTACCATTACCATTTCACACATTTAGTAAAACACTGGTATCTATTTATATCCTATTAATGAATGCAGTCATTCTATATCTGTCCTTTTCCTTCTGACTAATTTCACTCAGCATGATAGTCTCCATGTCCATCCATTTGCAGGTAAATTTCATAATTTCATCTTTTCTGACAGCTGCATAGTATTCCATAGTGTAGATGAACCACAGTTTCTTTAGCCAGTCCTCTGTTCTCGGGCATTTAGGTTGTTTCCAAATTCTAGCTATAGTGAATAGCACAGAGATGAATAAAGAAGTACAGATAGTGTTTCTGCTATGTGTTTTTCGATCTCTCGGGTATATTCCCAGGAGTGCTATTGCTGGATCAAATGGGAGCTCAATGTCTAGTTTTCGGAGGAATGCCCATATTGTTTTCCAAAAGGGATGGACCAGTCGGCACTCCCACCAACAGTGGATCAGAGTCCCTTTTTCCCCACATCCACGCCACCACCGGTTGTTCTTGCTGTTTTGGATGTGTGCCAGTCTCTGTGGTGTGAGATGGTACCTCATTGTTGTTTTGATTTGCATCTCCCTGATGATTAAAGATGAAGAGCACTTTTTCATATGCCTTTTGGCCATTCGAATTTCTTCTTTTTTGGAAGCTTCTGTTCATTTCTTCTCCCCATTTTTTGATGGGGTTGGCTGTTTTTTCTTTGTGAAGGGCTACCAGTGCCTGATATATCCTGGATATTAACCCCTTGTCAGATGGGTATTGGGTGAATATCCTTTCCCATTCTGTGGGTTGTCTTTGTATCTTGGTCACCGTTTCTTTTGAGGTGCAGAAGCTTTTCAATTTTATATAATCTCATTTGTTTATCTTTGCTTCCATTTGCTTGGTCAGTGGTGTGTCGTCTTTAAAGATACTTTTAGTTTTCATGTCGTAGAGCGTTTCTCCTATGTTTTCTTTGATGTACCTTATAAATTCATGTCTGATGTTGAGATCTATAATCCATTTTTATCTGACTTTTGTGCATGGCGTTAAAAGAGAGAACCCAAATAAATAGAATCAGAAATGAAAACGGGGACATCACAACAGAAACCACAGAAATTCAAAAGATCATCAAAGATTACTATGAGAGCCTGTATGCCACGAAACAAGAGAACCTAGTAGAAATGGACAAATTCCTGAATTCCTATAGCCTCCCAAGTCTGCAACAAGAAGATTTGGAATACCTCAACAAGCCTATCTCCATCGAGAGATAAAATCGGTAATCAAAAGTCTCCCCAAACACAAAAGCCCAGGTCCAGATGGATTCACCAGTGAATTCTACAAAACCTTTAAAGAGGACCTACTCCCAATTCTCTTCAAGCTCTTCCGGCAAATTGAAGAAACAGAAACACTCCCAAATAGCTTTTACGAGGCACATATCACCCTGATACCCAAAGCAGACAAAGATGCCACAAAAAAGGAAAACTACAGACCAATCTCCCTGATGAATACAGATGCTAAGATCTTCAACAAAATACTAGCAAATAGAATCCAAAGAGTCATCAAAAAGATTATACACCATGACCAAGTGGGATTCATCCCGGGAATGCAAGGATGGTTCAACATCCGCAAGTCAATCAACATAATACATCATATCAACAAAAGAAAAATAAAAACCGTATGATCATATCAATAGGTACAGAGAAGGCATTTGACAAGATTCAACACCCATTCATGATAAAAACTCTCCATAAAATAGGGATTGAAGGAACCTTCCTTAAGATAATCCAGGCCTTCTACTACAAGCCCACAGTTAGCATATTCTCAATGGGGAAAAACTGAAAGCCTGCCCGTTAAGATCAGGGACAAGACAAGGCTGCCCACTCTCACCACTTCTATTTAATATAGTACTGGAAGTACTTGCCATAGCAATCAGGGAAGAAAAAAGACATTAAGGGCATCCGGATAGGAAGGTAAGAAGCCAAGTTATCACTATTTGCAGATGACATGATATTATACCTGGAAAACCCAAAACTCTCTATCAAGAGGCTCCTAGAAATAATACATTCCTATAGCAGAGTGGCAGGGTACAAAATCAATACCCAAAAGTCAATGGCCTTCCTATATGCAAACAGCAAAAAGAGAAGAAAGGGACATTAAAGAAACTATCCCATTCACAATTGTGCCACAGAAAATCAAATACCTAGGAATCAGTTTGACAAAGAATGTAAAGGATCTCTACAAAGAAAACTACAAAACGTTACTTCAGGAAATAAAAGAAGACCTGAGGAAATGGAGACACATTCCTTGCTCATGGATTGGAAGGATTAACATTATCAAAATGGTAATACCCCTAGAGCTTTATATAAATTCAATGTGATCCCTATAAAGATACCCATGATGTTCTTCAAAGAAATTGAACAAACACTCCAGAAATTTGTATGGAATAATAAACCCCCCATGAATAGCTAAAGCAATCCTTGGGAAAAAGAAGATGGGAGGCATCACTTTCCCCAACCTCAAGCTCTACTACAGAGCAGTTGTAATTAAGACAGTGTGGTATTGGTATAGAGACAGACCTGTAGTCCTATGGAATATATCTGAATATCCTGAAACACACTCTCAAATATACAACCACTTAATCTTTGATAAAGGAGCAAAAAATATTAAGTGGAGCAAAGAAAGCCTCTTCAACAAATGGTGCTGGGAAAACTGGGCAGCTATGTGTAAAAAAATGAACTTAGATCTCCTTTTAATGCCATGCACAAAAGTCAGATCAAAAACACTTTTAAACCCATGTCCACTACTCAAAGATCAAAACTCATTCTGTCATTTTGGACTTATTCTTTTTTTTTTATTTTACTTACTTATTTAGCCTTTGTTTTCTTTGAAGGACACACCCAGTAGTGCTCAGAACTTACTCCTGGCTCTACATACAGGGATCACTCCTGGCAGGGCTTGGTAGCATATATGGGGTGCTGGGATTAAAGCCAGGTTGCGTGTGCAAGGCAAGTGCCCTACCTACTATACTATCTCTCTGGCCCCAGCCTTTTAATAAAATGCTTAGAGTACAATAGAGAGATTTTGTCCTATATTAATATCAATATGCTACATTGCTGCATCAATATGATAACATCTTTCCTGGGGCTAGAGTGATATATGGCAGGTTATAGGCTTTTCTTACACGCCGAAGTTACAGTTTAGATCCCCGAAACTTCGTTTGATCCCTCGACCACTGCCAGGAGAGATCCCTGAGCACATAGGCAGGAGTAAGCCCTGAGAACTGCCAGCTGTGACACCCAAACAAGAACAAACAAAAAACCCTGAAAACGTTGCATTTTCTCTTCTTTTACCTGCTATTACTTTGCCTGCAGAAAGGGAAAAACTCAAAGGCCCAAAGTCCTTTTCTAGGAGAATTGATCTGGAAGAAATGATGGGGAAGAAATTATCACAAGCCTGGGAGGAGCTTTTCCTCCTCTCCTGCCTTAGCAAATACTCAGAGGGCACAAGACACCAGAGGGGTCTGTGTTAGTCATCTGGGTCATTTCCGGTTCTTAAAGCAGCAGATACCAAAATGGATTTTGTAGGGGAAAAGCCTAGGAGTGATAAAGGAGGAAGAGGGGCAGAAAGAAAGAATGTGGTTAAACTGGTTCTAGTCCAATGCCTGCACAAGGAGAGAAAGGACCCCCACAGGGAGGGACCCACCCTTTACACTGCATGCCAGGGCTCAGGAGAGGTGTTTGTTTCCTGTTCCATCAGCCACTATCTGACTTTCAGGTAGGGGCCACAGTAAAGAGCAGAGGTTCCCAAATTAATTTGGCCTTCCATTCCCCTTTTCAGAAACAAAATTACTTGTTGCCCCCCTGGAAACATACCTTTTTTTTAGTGGACACTGGGAAGCTACCACCCTATAATTGCACCTGAGGCTGCTACCACACCACTGAATAGTTCCAAGGCCCTCTGGGTGAGATCAGCTACTTTGAAAATACTGGCCAGAGCTCTTAAGTAGGAAGGGCTGTGATGCATGGGCAGGCACCACCCACGGGCTCTGGACAGCAGGGAGATGGTTGCTATAACACAATTGTGCACAAGACATCGTGGCAGGAAGCAGAAAATGAACCAAGTGTTTGTGAAGAGGAGGGAAGGGAAAGATTTTAAGGCAAAAGAGAGGGGACATTCTTTTGGCTCTAGGACAAAAGAAGACTTTATCATACTCAAAATAGATGTGGTAGAATTTATCACATGCAGGAGAGGAGTCACAGTGGAATTGATCATTCTCAGAAGAGGAAAAGCAGCAGAAAGTGTCATGAAAATCAGGATTCACATCTTGGCTGCCACTCACCACTGGGTGAACTTAGGTAAGTCCATTAGCCTCTTTAATATGTGTGTGGTTTTTTATTACATATAAAACTGCCATTTAATGAGCAAACAATCACATAAGGAAAGAATTAATATAACAAATGAGAGAATTAATATAACAAAGCTCCAAATCAAAACAGCACAAAAATCCTAAGGGTGACTAATTTGGAATGTTAGTGAAAAGCCAAGATGGGTTATGAGCCAATAGAGAATGGGTCAAGATGTGTTATGGAAAGTTGGTTGGAGTCAGATTCTGAAAATCCTTATGCTTCCTTCCATATTGTTAGATGGGGTTTGTATTCTAATTGAATGAAGTAAGTTTATGATGCATTAGTATTCTTACAGAACAGCTATTAATGATAGCAAACATAAAACCAAACTAAAAACTTCAGTTTTCTTGAGTTATTAGTGTGCTGAAAATGAAAGAAGGGGGCTGGAGAAATAGTCCAGTGGGTAGGGCATTTGCTTTGCACATGGCCGACCCAGATTGGATCCCCGCATACCATATGGTCCCCTAAGCACAGCCAGGAGTAATTCCTGAGTGCAGAGCCAGGAGTAACCCCTGAACATTGCCGGGTGTGAACCCCCAAAAAAAAAAAGAAAGAAGATATTAAAATGCTAAGATGTGGAGAGTCAGGTGATAGTACAGAAGGTACAATAGGTCCAGATAGTACAGTAGGGTGCATGCTTTGCAGGTGGCTGACTCAGGTTCAATCCCTGGCATGGCAGATAGTCCCCTGAACATGGCCAGGAGTAATCCCTTAGCGCATTCAAGAAGTAAGCACTGAGCACTTCCAGGTGTTACCCCAAAACAAAGCAAAAAGTAATTGCTAAGATGCAGTCAGAGAGTCAGTGAAAAAAGACACTTGCCTTGCACACAGCTGACAATCTCAGGCACTGCATGAGTCTTCTGAGCACTACCTGAAGTGATACTTGAGAAAAGAGCCAAGAGTAAGCCCCAAGTACAGCAAGGTGTGGCCTCAAAGGACAGAGAAATAAATAAGTGAAAGCTAAGACTTGGAAGAGAAAGTGTACAGGGTGGTTTCCGATGTACAATTTGTGGCCTGATATCTACACACTCAATACACAAGGTGACTGAAACTCTAATTGTAAAATGAAGTTTTACAATTTATGCCTGAGAGATAGTATAGGCGGTAAGTCACTTGCCTTGCACACAGCCTACCCTGGTTCAAACCCCAGCACCACATATATGTCCCCAAATACTGCCAGGGGTCACTCCTGAGCCCAGAGCAAACAGTAAACCTAACCCTACTAGGTGTGGGATGACCCCCCAAAAAATCTTTAGGGGACTGAGCAATAATGCAGCAGGTAGGGAATTTGCCAGGAGCAATTCCTGAGTGCAGAGCCAGGAGTAACTCCTGAGCATTGCTGGGTGTGATGCAAAAAGCAAAAAAATAAATAAAATTTCTTTTCTTTTTTTTAAGGAAAAGAAGGGGCTGGAGCAACAGTACAGTGGTTAGGGCATTTGTCTTGCACCGACCAGTCCAGGTTCGGTCCTGGAATCCCATATTGTCCTCTGAAAACCACCAGGAGTGATTCCTGAGTGCAGTCAGAAGTAACCCAAAAGCAATGCTAGGTGTAACCCAAAAGAGCAATCGCTTGTATCAGTTTGTATCACTTATCTTCCTATTGTTCATCAATTTGCTTGAGCGGACACCAGTAACATCTCCATACATCCTGTTGCATTCTAGTGTAGCCCAAGGGCATCTGCTTACTCCAAGAACAGGAAGAGCCTCAAAAACCATTCCTTCAGGTCATGGGAATGAGGTCTATAATTGTTACTGGTTTTTGGCATATCAAATACGACACTGGTAGCTTGCCAGGCTCTGCTGTGCAGGTAGTATACTCTCAGTATACTAAGAGTATACAAAAAAGAGCAAAAATAAATAAATAAATAGATAAATAAAAATACCAGATAAATAAATAAATAAGAATGAATGAATAAATAAATAAAGGAAAACTGACTTCTTCCTGACCTTCAAAAATTAAAAGGTAATTTGAGATAATCAGAGCAACTGAAAATGAAAGGTGATTGGAAAGCTATGAATCATAAAGGTTTAATAATTAGAAATTTTTGAAACAAGGATGGTGGGGAAATTGTAACAAATTTTCTACACAAAACTATACTTAAATATCTTACTTACCCCTACATTATACATGCACAGTCAATGTATAGGATCCCACTGAAGGATAAAAGCACTGAGTGGAAATATGAACTCTACCCCAGAGACATAATTTGCTGTGTGAGTCCAAAAAGAAAATAAACATAATGAAACATTTTTCAGAGGAATAAAATAGAATCCAGAGACTCAGAATAGAATGACTGAGTCTCTGAGTACAGCCCAAAGCTATTCAACAAAAGAAAAATTGGAGAACTTGTTCCCTTCTCAAAAGAAGGAAAACCAACATAGGCCAGTCTTGATCTGAGTCAAATATTTTGAGCAAAATAATATTCAGCATCTATTATAACTGCATGTAAGATGGAATGGAAAATATGCTAATAATAAATGAATTTATAAAAATATAAACAGAGAAATAAGATCTCTTTTAAAAGAAACAAATATAAGTTTTAGGACTGAATGAACAGTTATTTGAAATTTTCTACACTTAACAGAATAGATAACAAGGAATGAATATGTAAACTTAAAAATAGAGAACCAATTCTCTTTTTCTCTTCCACACTTAATTTTTTATGTATTTTATATTTCCAAGATTCTATTCCTTTTATAGAATTCTCTTAAGTATTCTTAGAGGTGTGTACTGACACTCATTGATTTCTTTAGCTCTGGTTATCTAAAAAGTTATTTGTTCTTTTTTCAAATATGTGTGATAACCCAGGAGTGTACAATATTTCTTGCTATAGGTCGTTTTCCTTCAGAACTTGGTATACATCATACTGTTACCCTCTGGTTTATAGAGTTTTGTTGTTCGGGGATTTTGTACCACTGAAGAGCACAGTCAGGTACTCCTGACTGTGCTCTCAAGGATCAGTCCCGCTATTTTTTGGGGGTAAGGGGGATTCATACCTGGTGACGCTCAGGGGTTACTCCTGGCTCTGTGCTCAGGATTACTCCTGGCGGTGCTCAGGGGACCATATGGGATGCCAGAGATCTGTTGGGAAACACTGCTGCTGAGCTGGCACACAACTGCATTTCCCAACATCAGGGAACAGGAACAAATCCCCTTCTGCCCCAGGGAACTGGCAGCCGTGGACAGACGAACACTCATGAATCCAGCAGTTTCCAAAAAGCTTTACTTCCACAAGTTTTGGTAGTACACATCAAGGTCAGGAAAACCCCAAACTTCCAATTCCTAGCCGAACCCAGACCACGTGCTTAGGTCAGGATTCTCACCAAGATGGTCACTGGAACCTGAACCATGTGCACCAGTTGGGAGTCAGATCCAAACTGGAAGAAGATAGTGGCCAGGGAGGGAGATGAGTGGGCAGAGATAGAGCAAGTGGAAGAGAGCCACTTCTTTTTTTTTGGTCACACCCGGCGATGCTCAGGGGTTACTCCTGGCTCTGTACTCAGGAATTACTCCTGGCGGTGCTCTGGGGACCATATGGGATGCCGGGATCCAACCCGGGCCGGCATGGGCCAGCCGTCGCAAGGCAAACGCCCTACTCTCTGGGCTATCGCTCTACCCGAGAGCCACTTCTTATACCCCTCTAGGCCCTGGCCTGGCCACAAGGATGGGTCTCAGTCAGACCCAAAGTCAGTCACTTCCTAGTATGCGAACCTGCCCAGACCTATCAAATACTAATTTGCTAGAGCTGGGGATTGTCTTCAGCTTTTCTGCAGGCATTTGTAGAGATAGGAGTCAAGACTTGTCACTTGTCACTTGTCGCTTGTCATGTACCACAGGATAAATACATGGGAAAGGAATATATCTATACTGTGAATAGTCTACAGCCAGATATATATATTTCTCCAAACTTCCATGGAATCCTTTTCTTTACTTCAGATTAGTTCAGGGTACTAACCTTTAGAATTATTGAGAGCCATGCTCACTTGCCAGGAGGCAAACAGCATTCTTCTCTGTTCTTGTAGGGCTATTTTATGTAAAGGAGGATCCAAATGCAGCCAGGAAAATCCTAGCAAGATTGGCCAGTCCTACAGAGAAGATCCATGGGAGTATGAGAGGAAATACTTTTATCAACTAACAAAGAATTCATGGTAAGAATACTCTGCCACATAGAGAGTCACAGATCCAAACTGTCTTCCTGTCCCCTATCTACAATGTGACTTTCAGGAGACAGCTCCAGGCAAGATGCAGAGACTCTGGGCAGCCATGACCAGGAGCCCACCAGGGCACGTCCTCCAACAGAGATCGAACCTGAGTCAGCCCATACAAGGCAAACACCCTCCCTGCTGTACTATCACTCCGCCCCCTCAGGGATCAATCCTGGCAGGGCTTGGAGGACTATATGGGGTGCAGGGATTGAACCCAGTTGAGCTGTATGCAAAACAAGTGATTTACCCACCATACATCTATCTAAACTTGGCCTATAGAGATTTTATGAAGAAATTTGCTGATGTTAGTCTTATGGGTGTTTACTTATTTATGGTCCTTTGCTTTTCTCTTGATGCTTTTAGTTTTGTCTATCTTTGCTTTTTGCACTCAATTATAATGTGTCTTGGCAAGCATCTATTTATTTTGGGGTTTTGTTTGTTTGAAATTCTGTGCTTCCTTGAGCTTACTGTCTTACTACCTTCTCAACTTGGATAAGATTTTTTTTTAATTTTATTTCTTCAAATAATAATTTTAATTCTTCAAATAATTTTATTCAAATAAAAGAATTTATTTCTTCAAGTACTTGTTCTTCTGGAACCCCTATTATATGAACAGTGTTCTCCCAAATCAGAAAAACCAGGATATATTTTAAGGGATATGTTTCACTTAGTACTCAGGGGCACAGGTGCTATGCCTGATGGTTGGGTGCTCAGGTCCAGTGATGCAGTGTACTTGGTTTCTGTAGGTATGCAGCTTGCTGACAACAGTAGACAAAGACTGGAGTATTCTTGGCTTATTCGTCTGCTAAGTGTTCTGCACTCTTTTTGTCATTTTTAATGCCAGGGTTCTAACCCATAGCCTCACATCTGCAAGGCTTGCACTCTCCATCTTGGGATAAGCACTGTTGATAGTTGATTCCATACAACAACCAGGTCAGCTATTTAATGAAGGCAAGTGGAACATTCCTTGGGGATTTGCCTTCAGGGTCTGTGGAGACACATCCAATATGGTGCAGTTCTCTGGAAGGTTGGAAGAAGTGGAGACATATCCAATGTGGCACCCATCAGTGCAGCTCTCTGGTAGGTTAGAAGAAGTGGAGACACATCCAATATGGCACCTACCATGCGAATCTCTGGAAGGTTGAAAGAAGTAGCCAACATGTATGTGCCAGTGACTCAAGCCCTGTTTAAGTCCTACAATTTCTCATCTCCCATTCCTGAGTCATGAGCATGAGATCATAGGAGTATAATGCTTGGAGTTCAGTGTAATCACTCCCTTCACAATCACTTCTAAGATCAAGTTCTGCTCCTTATATATATCTCATCCTCTGGTGGATGAGCTTTCTGCTCTGTGATGAAGTTTCCTTTTTGCTGAGGATGTTTCTCTGTCTCCAATGCCTCTGGATTCCACCATTTTGCCCCTTGTTATAGAAGCACTATTCTTTAAGATTTCTGGGCTTCTTCTGTAGTCATCAGCACAAAATTTTTTGTCTATTTTTTGGAGTCAATGTACACAATAGGAGAGGTCAACACAAGTTCTCTTTATTTTTTACCTCACCCCTCTCTTAGCCTCTTTTTAAGCTCCTTAAATTGCATATAGTGATACTCTTGTTTTATAGAATTGCTATGCTGTTGTGTTTACTTCACTAAGAGAGCATACAAAGGCTAGTATGTGGTGAATAACAATAACACTGTTTTGTTATTGACATCCAGCTCATGGGGAGCCTATCTGAAGGTAGGATGGATGAAAGACAGTTAGTCCAGGGAGCTGCTGATGGTGGCCTATAGCAGGACCACATGGATAGGAGAAGGTGAGGTAGGAAACAAGACTGACAGATAGAACCACCAGAAGGAAAATCTTATAAGCTTTGTAGAGCTCAGTGATCACACGAGGCTATGAGAAAATAATAAAGGGTATCATGTAGGGAGACAGAGGATCAGATTTTCAGTGAGGGGAAAAAAAACTTTGTCTTATAGGAAGGTATTCACTATATTAAAGGGAAGGAACTAGGGCCAGAGCGATAGTACAGCGGGTAAGGATCTGCCTTGCACATGGTAGATTGGAAGTTCGATCCCCGGCATCCCATATGGTCCCCAAGCACCACCAGGAGTAGCTCCTGAGTGCAGATCCAGGAGTAACCCCAGAGCATGGCCGGGTATGACCCAAAAGGCAAAAAATAAGGGACGGGGAAACTAGAGCAAGGGAGAGACTAAGAGGCTTTTGTACTAATCCAAGCAAAAGTCAAGAGACCCAGATTTGGAGGAATTTAGAAGAACTGTTAGGCCCAGCAGGCAGAGGGGTGAGGAGGAGAACGGCTGTTTAGCTTGACTGGCAGAATGGCAGGGTCACAACACATCCAACAGAAACAAGTGAAGTTGACCCTTGAATAACATGGATTTGAGTGCCCTGGGTTCACTTCAACATGGAATTCTTTCAATAAAGAGAGTGGGGAAATGTTTGGGTGGAGTCTCTTTTAGCATTTAAACCTTAAAATATCCACAAATCTCTTTCATCCAAACATACACACTTATAGACAATATATGAAAATGCAAACATATGATTGGCAACGCTTTCAGTCATCACTGGGCATCAGAATTTAAGTTTGGGGAGCCAAAATCATCTGGGAGTTTAGTCCTAGAGCTATTCAAGGAACAGCTATTAAGGTAACAATAGTGATGGAGGGTTGGATGGTGGAGACAAGAGTTCAGTTTGCATGGAATTTGAGCTCTTATGAACATCACATAATCAGAGGGGCAGATAGGTCGACAAATGGATCAGGGACTCAGATGCCAGGCATAGAGGTACCTGAAGTTTGGGGGCCACAGTTAGGTAGAGTCTGAATAAGTGAGTGTAGGAGTGAAAATAACATTATCAGTGCAAGAAAACCATCTTGGGCAATTTACCTGAGTATCTTCTCCATCACCACCTTACAAACACTGGAAAGAATGAGGAGAATGGGCTCCTAGAAATGGTAACAGAGTGAGCACCCAGTTGTTTAGAAGGGAGTGAGAAAAGGCTGCTAGGGAATAAATGGATCAGGCTGAGTGGACACACACAAACAGCTTCAAAGTTAGCAGGGTGCTTGTTTCTCCCCCAGAGATATTGTCAGATGAGTCACTGATACTTTGTCCCCAGACATGTGAGCTGATCCCAGCTGCCTTCATCCCTTAATGACAGCACTTCATGGGATGTTCCCCTGAAACCACCTCAAACCAAAAAAGTGTGTGTGTGTGTGTTTCAGAGAGAGAGAGAGAGAGAGAGAGAGAGAGAGAGAGAGAGAGAGAGAGAGAGAAGTTGCTCCTTGTGGCCTTCGTGGAATTCCATGCTAACAGTAAGCACATCCTAATAGTAAGCATTGCTGATGCCAGGCTGTCTGCAGGTCCACTGGCAATCGTGGAACCAGGAGTAGGCCTGGCAGAGTGTGCCTGGGAACTTGCCTGTCAGCCCACACTCAGACCCTTCTCCCCAGGCTACCTTCTAAAGGGGAGCTGGGTTGGGGCCAGAGAGATAATACAGGGGGCAGTGTGCCTGCCTTGCATATAGTTGGCCTAAATTTGGTCCCTGGTGTTATATATAGTCCGCCATGCCTCACCAGGAGTAATTCCAGAAGTGAGGTCTGAGATCCTCCAGCTGTGACCCAACCTCTCCCCCAACCACTAACTAAGTAATTAAAAGAAAAGAGACCTGGGTAAATGGAACAGCATTCTGAAGAGAATGATAGAGTGCACGTTTAAAAATATCATATATGAAAGAATGCTGACAGAACTGGAGAGTAGTTGATTCTTTTGTTTGGGGGTTATACCAGGTGATCCTCAGGGTTTACTCCTAGCAGTGCTCAGGGGACCATATGTGGTGCTGGGGCTGGGTTTCAAACTCAGGTAGCCACATGCAAGGCAACTGCCCTTCCCACTGTAATATCTCACTGGCCCCTAGTTGATTTTTTTTTTTTTTTTTTTGCTTTTTTGGGTCACATCCGGCAATGTTCATGGTTACTCCTGGCTCTTCGCTCAGGAACTACTCCTGGCAGTGCTCAGGGGACCATATGGGATGCCAGGAATCGAACCCAGGTCAGCCGCATGCAAGGCAAATGCCCTACCCACTGTGCTATCGCTCCGGCTCTGCCCCTAGTTGATTCTTGAAGTGAAAATGTAAGAAAGCTCTCTTCTATAATCTCAAAGGGCATAGTATTTGTAAGGAAGGAAAGTTATGACCAGTCAGGTTCAAGCTTGCTCAAAGGAGATTTCAGTCAAAGTCAGATTGGCGCCCCACCGGCAGTGATCCCTAAGCACAGACACAGGAGTAAGCCCTGAGCACTGCAGGCTGTCCGCCCCCAAACAAAACCAAACAAAGAATGTATTAAGAATGCAGAAAAGAAGATCAAAGACCAGGTGCTACTAAACAGAGTAGGAATGTTTGTCCTCAGGTTTGAGCTCTTTATCACTTGATCACTTGACATCCTGTTTTTCATTGATTTGCTTGAGCGGGCGCCAGTAACGTTTCCATTTGTCCCTGTCACGTGCCAGATGCCAATGGCATCTGCTTGCTCCAGGAATACGAAAAGCCCCAAGCCATTCTTTTTCAGGGTCTTGATGAAGAAGTCTGACCGTCTTGTAGATGGGCGACCACATGATCTTTTGACCTCCCGTAGAACCTAGTCGGTAATGGCTCTAGTCCAGCAGTCATCTCCAAGTCGCATTACAAGTCCAGCCCATCTGATTTTTGACGTCTTGGCAAACAAGACAGCGTTCCTGACTCTCAACTGTCGACGGAGGTTGGAACTCCGATTCCTTCTCTCACTTGAGTGTGGTGTGATATTCCGAGCAAAGCTCTTACGATTCCTCTTTGGGAGACCCAAAATGCCATTCTCATCCTGCTTTTGTAGGTCTCTGAGGCGTATGTTAATGCAGAGAGAATGGTGGAGTTCTAGAGATGTGCCCAGAGCCACAGATTCTTTGTCCTTGAACTCTTAATGATATAAAAACATCATGACCTCCCTGTGAGGTCAGGTGAAGTCAACTCCCAGGTTACTTTCAGTATGACCAGGACTGTGACCTTAGTATGACCGTGACTCTCAGTAAACCCAGATTTTTGATAATGGTCCTGGGATTACCATGTCATGGTCATTTGCATGACCGTGACCGCTGGTATGACTATGGCTCTCAGTATGATCAAGGCTATAGGCTTTTTTGGTTCTTGTTTTTAATTTCATAAACCTCAAATTCCTGCTTTAAGAGCAGGCAGGGCCAGATAGAGCGCACAACAGACCGAGCACAGGCTTTGTGTACAGGAGGAAGCCTGGGTGGATCCTCAACGGAATGGTTTCTTGAGCACGAAGGGGGATTCCTGAAAACAAAACCAGAAGTAGCCTCTGCAACATAGATGTGTGGTCCCAAACCATGCAAAATAAGCACAGAAACAAACATGCCCCCACTTAACCCTTCAGATAATTAGCATAGATACGCTACAAAATAAGCTCCGACCTAGTGTCTTCTGCCTTTATTGTGGTTCGCCCCTAAGCTCTAAAGAGATGTGACTTGTTACCAAGTTTTCGAACTGAGTTCTTTTGTACTTGGCCAAGGTGCTTTGGGAGGGGTGGGGCCCAAGATAAAATAGAGAAGATACCTTCAGCACTTTAAGCAGAATTGTTCTATATGTATGGATTGATCGGGATTTTCTGTAGATTTCAGACCAAGAAGATAGAAGGTTTTCACTGCCAAAAGCCGTTCAATCTACAAGGGCATCAGTAAGTCCTGTTCAGTTTCCTGACCAAATGCCATTCAGTCTTTCCTTTAACACTGCAATTCTTTCTGTGAGAACCCCCATAGTGATCTGCATGGAAATTTTCTATTTTTCTCTCTTTTTTTTTTAAATTTGGGTCACACCCAGCAGTGCTCAGGGCTTACTCCTGGCTCTACACTCAGGGGTAAGGGATTCCTTTGTAGCTGCATGCTTGTACTAAAGAGGCTCATCCCATATGGGATGCCAAGGGTCGAACCCAGGTTGGCTGCATACAAGACAAACATCCTCCCCACTCCACTATCACTCTGACTCTATAGAGTAATTGTTTTACTCTTTGGAAACTCAGGAGCCAGAGTGATAGCACAGTGGGTAGGGCATTTGCCTTGAACACAGCCAACCCGCATTCAATCCCCAACATCCCATATGGTCCCCCAGCACTGCCAGGAGTAATTCCTGAGTGAAGATCCAGGAGTAACCTCTGAGCATTGCTGGGTATGACCCAAAAATAAGCCAAAAAAAAAAAACTTCAGAAACTCAAATGGGTAAGGAAGTTTTGTTGCCTTGGAGAAGTTCATCAAGACATGCTTTAATTAAAAAGATCATTCTTCAGGAGTAAGTGAAGCTCAACACACTCACAAGGGCACCGTGACAGTCACTGAATATGGTTGCCTGTAGCTGTAAGGGGGCTCCCAGTGAGCTTGGCAACTCTGCTGCATTGCTTAACAAATCCTTTGAGTTACAGTGATCATACAAAAGTATTCCTAGCCTGAATATTTGTGCAAATTACGACAAATTCTGAAGTGATGGTGCCTGAAATAGCAAGACTTCAGGAGTATGCATAAAGATGTTTTACATTCTGCAACACTTCCCAGTTTTTCACGTCTGATCCCCGACTTTAAAGTCAGCCTCTGTATTGAGATGAGAATCAACTGAGTTCTAAAACAATTTCTCAATTAAGGGTCATATGGCCCACCATGACACCTGCAATATTCCAATGGACCACAGGGAAACCTTCATAAATGGGGAGAGAGGGTTGGAGACAAGGCACCATGGCATGACACTAGTGGGCCAACAGGAAACAGACAAGGTTGGAAGGAGGCCACCATTGTAAAAAGTTGAGAAACACTACTGTAGAGTTCAACAGGGCTGTGAAATGCAAAGCTCTATAAAGGTTTATAATTGGGACTGGAATGATAGCACAGCAGGTAGGGCATTTGTCTTGCACATGGCAGACCTGGGTTCGATCCCCAGCATCCCATCTGGTTCCCAGAGCACCACCAGGAGTAATTCCTGAGTGAAGAGCCAGGAGTAACCCCTGAGCATTACCTGGTGAGACCCCAAAATAAAAAAATAAATAAATAAAAAGGTTTATAATTAAATAAATCATTAAATAACTTATTAAAATAACTTATTAATCTACTCGCAGCTTGGACACACAGTCTAGCCTATGTCCTTGGGCCAGGTAAAGTTCCTTGCCCCAGTGGGCAACAAGATGACCAGGGGAGACAACTACCTGGCCACAGGTAGAAAAGGACCTTGACATCTGCTGCTTTTTGTCTTCTAAGATTCCAAGGCCACTGGTGACTCAGAGATAATAATGCAGATCATATTAAGCAAGGTAGACAGTGAGTGTGTATAAGTGTATGTAAATGTGCATGAGTATGTGTGTGAGAGTGTGTGAGTGTGAATTCATGTGAGTATGTGTGAGTGTGTGACTGTGTGTGAGTGAGTTTGTGAATGTGTGTGTGTTACTCTTAGGGAGGGGTAAAGAATTCCCCATTCAGATGCAACCCCTGCCCTTGCTCTATGCTCTGCTTGCTATCTGCACCCATTACTCCATTTTCACAGTCATACGCACCTTTTAAGCCAAGGCCAACTGGTTCAAATATCATATCCTTCAGACATCCTTGTTGAGCCATTAGAGATTAGCCGGGTCTCCACAGCTGTATTTAGACTTGCTTAGGGGCCTCTACACATACCCAGCCAGGCTTGGGACCCTGTGCTGCTAGGGACTGAATCCTAGTTAGGTACATTCATGACATCAGTCTTACCCCCTGCTCTGTCTTCTAGATGCTTTTATCTCGTGAGTAGTGTGTTGATGTGTCATAGTAGTAGTGGGAACCAGGGACTCAACTCAGGGCCTCGCACCTGCCAGACACATGCTCTACTACTTGTGCCATATCCCCAGCCCCCAGGACAATCCCCTCTTTTCCTAAAGCTCATTTGATTTCACCTGAAATCAAGAAAAGCCTAATAAAATACTATTTACAAGTGATGTAACAGGATCCAAAAGATTCCTTACAGTGGACTTTGAGAGCTACTTTAGAGGTTCTAGCCAAGATCAGTGTCACTGAGACACCAACCAAGCCAGGCCTTGGTCCTGAAGAGGTCTTCTCTGACCCAGCAGTATGACTTCTAGGGGACCGATACTTAGGAGTAAAGGGGACAAAGGTACCGCAGTATCCAGAGTCCAGATGAGCCTGACTTGGTGATGTCTAGAATGCTGGTTTCCTTGATCCAGCCTTGGCACAGGGCTTCTCTCTATAGACCACCTACTGCTGGGCCCCTCTGACACTTAGGAGTCAAATTTTGGGTGTGGAACATGGAGAACATAGAGACAGTGGTGAGGGAAGGGACAGACACTAACGAAGGTGTAGTGTCAGAACGATGTACGTGTGAAATCCTGTCATGTGAGTCATGGTGCTGCAAATAAAATTTTAAAAAATAAGTAACTCACAACAAAGCTGATCTCTGTCCCCTTTTTTTCTGTCTTTCTTTGACTCTGAAGCCTCACAGGATTTGCATCTGTGCACCCAACCACACTCCCAGTACAGCTGTGGCTCTTCAGAGAGTGTTTCCGAGTCTATTTCCCCAGACCTGAAAGCCAGCAAGTGTTCAGCAGTTCATCTGACTGTCCTCCCTGGGCTGTTCGGTTTTTAGCTCCTGCCTGTTCTGAATTCATAAGCTCTGAATCCAAGTGAAAGCAATTAGACTGATTCTGTCATATTTGCCGCTGTGCATTGTCCTGTGCTTTATGAAATATTGAGTCAGTGAACAAACATTCTCTCCATCGTTCAGAATTGGTCATTTGCAAATTAGATACTGTGATCTCTTTGACTCTAGTCAAAACAGTGATTAATTTGTTAACTAGGACCTGAGCCCAGGAAAAAATAGCTCCTTACAGTGGGCCAGGGACATTCTGTTTTTCCCATTAGCTACCTTATTAGAAAGGACAGAATGAAGAGGTAGAGGAGTAACTAGACTGAAAGGTCAGAGTGAGGTCCACAAGGGCCCTGTACACAGGAGCTTCTGTCTCCACAGATCTGGGTGTTCATTCCTCCTAAACTGTGACTGAATCTCTCAATCTGGAGGCTCCAGATCACAGACTTTGTTCTTTTCAATTTTGTGTTTTCACTAGAGAAGAGTCCTAAGTCCATGTTGATGCACCGCGCTCCCTGCACCCCGCCCCCACGCACACACACACACACACACACACACACACACACACAGGAGCTCTGCTCAATCTGCTTTTCTCCATCTCATTTCCATTCTGAGCAAAATGGTAAGCCCTGAGCTGACCCAATGAATGAACTCAAGACCACGGAAGGGTCTAGACCTATAGTCATGGGACAAGTTCATTTGTGGGTGCTGAGAGGAGAAACAGAAGGAGTCCTGTGCAAAGATGAGACACACACCCAGCCCATAAGTACTTAGGGGTGTGGGCCCATCTGAAGAAGATGCTAAGGCAGGCCTGGGGCAGTAGCCCAACAGGGAGGGCATTTCCTTGCACAGAGCTAACCCAGATTCAATCCCTAGTATCCCATGTATTCCCCAAAGCACTTCCAGGAGTAATTCCTGAGTGCAGTGCCAGGAGTAACCTCTGAGCATTGCCAGATGTAACCCCCAAAAAAAAAGATGCCAAGGAAATTACAACCCATCTCATCACATTCTCCATTTTCCCAGGCAGGTCTTATATGGAAGTATGATGGGTTTAACCATTCAGCAAGCAGTGATATGTCTGTTTGGTGCAATCAAAGGAGCCCGCAAATCTCAGAATAAACTCATCCTCATTATGAGGATTTTAGGCACATCTGGATGTTTGGAAACCCTAGAACCCAGTGAACTCAGGTGGGTGAGAAACAAATCAATATATCCTGAAAAGTTGTGGTACAGCTGAGCACCTCTTCTGGGGAAGGTGTCACAGGACAGTCTGGAAGTCCTAAGCACACACTACAGAGTTGTTATACCTGGAAATGTGGATTCTTGCCTCGGGGACTTTATTGACATTGGAATCTGGATTGAGGTTTGTGTGTTTCTGTCTTTACACTGAGTATTTGTGCAAAGATTGCTTCTCATAGTTGTGCTTGCTTCTAGGCTGCTGTCACACATGACACAGAATCAGGGACTGGAAACCATAGAAATTCATCTTCTAACAGTTGTGCAGGCTGGAGTGGGAATTTTGTTGTGAGCAGGGTCCCATTTATTTCCCAGGCTCCAGGAGAGAATCCTTAGTCGGGATCTCCTGGGGCCAGCCTGACTGTGACTGATAATCCTCAGCTTGAGGCAAATGTAACCCAGTTCTTGCCTCTGTCTTTCCCTTTCTCCTCTCTGGGTCTTCTTTTCTTATTCATCTCAAACCTCCCTCTGGCCTTCCATTATCAGGACATTGCTCTCTGATTTAGGGCCCTCTGAATAAATCAGCATTGTGTTATCAGTTTCTTAATTATATCTGCAAATACTTTTAAAAAGTCCGTTCAAGAAGATGCTTAACTTGTTCCTTCAATATCTTTTTTTTACTTTAAAATTTTTAATCTTAAAATATCAGATATTCTAACTAGTGCTGGCATGAATGTGGGGGAGAAAGGGACTTCATCCACTGTTGGTAGGAGTGCCGACTGGCCAAGCCCTTTTGGAAAACAATATGGACATTCCTCCAAAAAACTAGATATTGAGCTCCCATTTGACCCAGCAATACCACTCCTGGGACTGTACCCTGGAGACCCAAAAACACACAGCAGAAACACTATCTGCACTTCTATATTCATTGCAGCTCTATTCACAATAGCCAGAATCTGGAAACAACCTAAATACCCAAAAACAGAAGACTGGATAAAAAAACTGTTACATCTATACAATGGAATACTATACAACTGTCAGAAATGACAAAGTCATGAAATTTACCTGCAAATGGATGGACATGGAGATTATCATACTGAATGAAATTAGTCAGAAGGAAAAAGACAGATAACTGCATTCATTAATGGGATATAAACATATACCAGTGTTTTACTAATTGTGGAAAATGGTAATGCCAGACTAGAACTCAGCATTGAATATATACAAGTGAATTTACATGATAAACCCTAAATGCCTATAGGGCAAGCCACAATGTGTAAGAGAAGAGAGAGATAGAGAGAGAGACAGAGAGAGAGAGAGAAGAAAAGGAAAAGTGCCCACCATAGAGGCAGGCTGGGGAGGTGGGAGGGAGTTGGGGGACATTGGTGGTAGGAATAGTAGAGGGATGGGTGCTGAGACACTGTATGACTGAAACCCAATCATGAACTTTGTAATTGTAGATCTCACAGTGGTATAATAAAAAATAAATAAATAAATAAATAAATAAATGGCACTTAAAAACTGAAAAAAATATATCTGCAAATGTCCTTTCCTTTAAAAGAGCAATATCACAAGTTCTGGGGAGCAGGAAGCAGATATATCTTTGGGAGAGGTTCTATCACCCAACCCACTGTGTGAACCCATCACGCAGATACATCCGTGGGGGAGGTTCTATCACTCAATTCGCTGTGTGAACCCATCACGCTTCCCTTCCTACCCTCTTCTCTTTACTTTAGTACTGCTTCTGCTGCCCAGAACAATCAGAAACTGCAGTTGGAAATGGACATCAGGTGTGTTGCCATCTGTGAATAGAAAAGAAACTTAGCACAGCTTCAACTGGAATCCAGAGACAGAAAGTACACCTGCAACCAATAGGGTTACCTGAAGCACAGTTTGAATAGTTGTACATATATGTGTGTATGTATAACGGTTTCTTTAAAATTACTTGGTCATAACAGCTCAGTAAATCCTCAGGCTATAACTTTAGCAACACCATCAAGAGATATATGTTGTAATTAGCAATATAAAGTAAATTAATTAGTACCTGCTAGGAGAGAAGCCTGCTTAGCAGGCTTAGGTGGTGGGTGGAAAACGAGAGACATCGATGGAGGTAAGGCCACATTAAAGGTGTTGGAACATTGAACACCTAAACTATTGTACTGTGAACAACTTTGGAAGTCACGGTGTTTAAATAAAGTTTCATAAGTTTTAAAACTGATGACTTGACCAGGGGCTGCCGAGTTCACTCCTCAGAGCAATAGTAGCAATATTATAGCAGAGTGTTCTCTGCGTGCTGGCACACAGGAATCCCTGGTTCTGTCCAGTCTGCTTTGTCCCCTGAGCACTGCCAAGGGCAGTCCCTAAGCACTGAGCTTGGAGGAAATTCTGACACCATTTCATGTGACCCCAAAATAAAACAGTAATAAAATAATTTGACCAGAACCCATGAATTTTGTTTTTGCTTTTGTCTAACAGCTAGAAGACCCTTTTCATCAGATCAGAGCATTCTCCCAGGGTCTCTCTCTTCGACTATTTCTGCCCTGGATCCTGGTCTTTGTTCTTTGTTGGCAGCAAAGAAATGATCCAGGGCCTCTTCTTCCTGAGGCTGGACCCGCAGGCTGAGCTATCTCTGTGGCCAGAAGCTCCTGCCTCTGACTACAGTAAGAAGCTGCTGTGGCTCACAGTACCACAGGCGACCCTCAGCCTCAGGAGCAGGGCTCAAGAGAGCAATGTGCTGGGCAAGCAACCTTGGTCCCTCTTCCATGCATCCTGCTGAGACTGCTGCATTCTAGATCACAGGAATGGAAAAACCACCCTTGCTTCTGAAGTGCCTGAAGCAACTTTGATAATGTGGAATCTGAAAAAAGACAAAGCAAGGCTTGCCCTGGAGGTGCCTGACACGTGGACTCTTCTTTCCCAGCCGCACTCTTGAGCACCATCTCACCAGAATGAAGGCTGGAGCCTCCAGGGTGTGGGAACCTCTCACTGTGGCAGGGAGATGTGGTGATTGCTTGTCTGGCCCAGGTTCCAGTTAGAGGGAACCAGAACTAAGGTCTGAGTCCCGGACGTCTCCCTCAAGTCTGGGGCTCTTCCTACGCTGCCCTGAGAGTTTGTCTTGGCTCTTTCCTGTCCTCACCTCAGAGCCACTGTCAGCCTCCTCCTTTTCTCCCTTACTGTTCCCCCAAATTCCACAAGCTTCATGACATGCTGTAGTCTCCCTGCCTCAAGATTGTGTGCGTGGAGTCCCTCCTCTTCCTCCAGGAGCTTCTCCATGGGTGATCTGGTTGTATGATTTATGCTAATGGATGAAAATAGGTCAAACACAGCCCATTTCCAACAACCCTATTTTAAGCTTGGGGAGATGAAGCTTTAATGGAAAATGAATACAAAGACTCTTTAATGGAAGGGCTGGCTGAAGGATCACTACTTTCATCATTATGCAAACATTTATCCAGCACTTATCATCAGAAAGGAAATGAGGAGGAAGTGGGTGGGAGGGTTGGGAGCGCTGCCACCCCAGCACCAGGCATCTAGAAGGTGGAGTTGGGAGCCGGCTGCAGCTCTCTGAGGTCCTTGCCATGAGACACGGGGCAAGTGACATGCTCTGAGCTGGTTCCGTGCACAGTGGAGATAAGAATTACTCCTCCCAATAATCTTGCAAGGTTTCCATGGGCTCAAGGATGGAACTATGGGGCCTATGGGGCTGGGGGGTAGGAGCTTAGACTTTTGGTTCCTGGTCTCAGCTTTCACTCCACTTGGGATTAACATGAAGGAGCTCTTGCCCTTCCTCCACCTTGCAAAGGACCCACAGTCTGGGGGAAGGGTAAGAAGAGGGAACAGATGAGGATGGAGACCCACATGAAAGGCCATGTCACAGGATAGGACAGGTGAGCAGAGAGGTGTTTGGGGTGAAGGATGGAGACAGGATGCAGAGAAAGGATAGACTGTGGGACAGGGGCGGGCACCAGCCCATTGGCTTAAAGGTAGAAAAGGGTAGTAGTGGCTGTTGGCAGAGTATGCGCTGCCTAAGTGTAGACTTCCCGGTTCCCTTTCAAAGTATGCTTGAATTATAAGCACCATGTGTAGTTTCAAAACTGAAAGCTCCAACAGCGCTATGCCGTAGAATTCTAACAGAGAGAAGACACTTCTCTCCTGCTGCCTACAGCCAGCGCTGAGCATTGGGAAACTGCTTGGCTCCATCCTTCAGCACCTTCACTTGAACCCTCGACTACATGTTCAATGCTCTGCTTTTGGGTTTGAAGAAATTGGTGCTCCCACTTGCTAACTTCTTGGTTACTTCTGACTCAAATTCTACACTAGACAATGTTTCCATCTCTAAGTCAGCCTCTACTGCGTGACTTTGCTTGTTCATGGACCTCCTCACAAGGGCCATCTGCTTCCTGTGCAACAGTGCTGGCTGCTGGCATGTCATGCTCTACTCAGGCACTGGGCTCAGGACTTTGCACAGCTAGGCACATGCATGTTCTATCCCTTCGAGCTGCCTCTGGCCCCTCACCACCCCTTGTTATTTAAAGACCTGCTTGGTATTGGCACTGAGAGACCATATCTGAGTTGTTCCCTGTGATCTACACCTACAAGACTGTGATGTGTTCACTGACTAAGCAAACATGGACTGAGCCCCCATGGGTGCTTTAGAGATCCAGTGTGAGTGAAGCAGCCCGCAGCACAGCACCCTGGGAGCTTGCAGGAGCTGAGCAGAATCCTGTGCTAGCAGAAGCGAGGGGGCCTGCCCAGGGGCTGATGTTGGGGTCAGTCAGTTATAGTTCTTTGGGTGAGTGTAGACCCTGAAAGGACTGTCATACAAAGGGCCAGGGTGTGTGGGCCTTACTGGTGACCAGGAAGGTTCAAAGAGACCAGCTAAGGAGTCCACAAGTGTCCTGCAAAACCATGGCAGTAGGTGATAGACAGGGCCTTGCAGCCAGGTTTACTTGTGACCTGGTCTTTCCTGTTCAGAGACGGAAAGGGAGATCAAGCCTGCCAAGCTCTAGAGGGGATTTGTCAGCGGTGGGAATGTGGGTCTGGGGCTGGCTGTGGAGGTGGAGGGAAGCAGAAATTTGATATTAAAAAGTGAATTGGACGCATGGGGGTTTCAGGTGACAGACTGGTGATGAGAGTGTCCCTTTGGTTTCTCACCATGTCATTGGACCCCAGCAGAGAAGAGGATATTGGAGGGCAAGGGGAGGCAGGAACCGGCTAGTTCCACCTCACTCTTGCAAGGCTTCGTGCTGCTGATGTGCCTGTCTCGGCACCACGCAAGTCTCCATAGACCCAGCTCTGTCCTTTCTTACATACTTAAGGCATGGACTCTTCACCTTTTGATCTTCAAGTCCTCAACGCCCATCTTAAAGTCTGTGCTGGAGCATGCATCTGGTGATGCTAAGGGAGCTACTCTCAGCTCTGGACTCAGGGGTCACTCACTCCTGGGAGTGCTCAGAGAACCAAGGAGATCAAACCCAAGGATCCTACATGAGATTTTTTTTCTTTTTTTTTTTTTAATTTTTTGGGCCATACCCAGCAGTTCTCAGAGTTTACTCCTGACTCTGCCCTCTGGAATTACTCCTGGTGGTGCACAGGGGAACCATATGGAATGCTGAGGATGGAATCTGGGTTAGCCATGTGCAAGGCAAATGCCCTACCTATTGTATTATCTCCCCAGGCCCTGGGCTACTACATGTGCTCCAACCCTTTGAGCCATCTCCCAGCCCCATGTTAATTTTCTTCTCCCTCTATCTCCCCACCCTTATGTTAACTTTCTGGGTGAGTACAACAAAAGCTACATAACATTAAGCAACCAATTGTATCCTCCATCCTAGAGCCCAGCTGATGACAGTAAAGGTAGAAGCAAGGCTGCATTCCTTTGGAAGATTCCAGGGAGAATCCTCCGATTCAGGGGGTCTCCTTGACTGGGTCAGCAGAACACTGAGTCTGGCCCTTTCCTCTCCTTTGTCTCTGTCTACCTTTGCCTTTCAAGTAGAAGGATGTGTTCAGTGACTCAGGGCCAGCTCCCAACTTAGAGGCTCTCAGTCACAAATACTTTGTTTGTTTAGCCTGAAGATCAAGCCCACATCCTCCCAACACAAGGCAAGTGCACGTGCTTAGGCAACATTGGGTGGTCTGAGTGATGTCTGAGTGATGCCTTAGTGATAGCAGTGATGTCTGAGTGGTGTCCAAGTGATAATACATCAGGCACGGAGCTTACTTTGCATGCTGTCAACCCAAGTTTGATCCCTGGCATCCCATGTGGCCCGCTGAGCACTGCCAGGAAGATTCCTGGAGGCAGAGCCAGGATA
The DNA here is from genome assembly GCA_021461705.1 of Cryptotis parvus. Lineage (NCBI taxonomy): Eukaryota > Metazoa > Chordata > Mammalia > Eulipotyphla > Soricidae > Cryptotis > Cryptotis parvus. Next base: position 18,872 of record JAJIBD010027666.1, on the reverse strand, counting down.
AACCCTGAACATTGCAGGGAGTGCCCCAAACCTCTCCCACTCCACCCTCCCTTCCCCAAAAGCAAGGCAAGAGCTGGCTGCACTTCTGAACTCTATATCCAATCTCATCTCCAGATTCTTCACTTAATAACATTGGCAAAAGGCCCTCTTCTGCTGCCTAACATGAGCCTGAGGTCTTACTCCTTAAATGCATGGAACCCTGCTAGTAGGAATGGAAACTGTTACAATCACAAGACAGTTTCTTTCTAAACTCAAACACTCCTACCATTTAATCCAGGCATTCCAAGTCTGTGAATTTCCCTACAAGAAAAAGAAAGCACATGTCCACACAAAAGATTTGTATATGAACACTCAGAGCAACTTTGTTTGCAATAGTCAAAACTAGAAACAACCCAGATGGTTCACCGACAGATAAATGGATAAACAAATGGTGATGTGGCCATAGCGTGGTCTACTCCGCATTAAAAAGGAGTGAGCTGCTCTGAAACATGGATGGGCTCAAAATAATTACGCTGCATGAGAGAAACCAGATCAAACAGAACATGGACTGAATGGTTCTGTTTATGCAAAACTCCAGAAAACACAAACCAATCTGTAGAGACAGAAAATACAAACTGAGCTGTTGAAACGAAAAACAGATCAGAGCCTCTTGGGGATGGTAGGAAAAAAGGGGTTTGGAGGGAGTGAGACTGCAAGAAAATATTGGGGTGATGAATGTGTTCAGTACCTTCATTGTGGTGATGCTTATATATGCACCAAAAAAATATCAAATTACATACTTAGATATGTACAGTTTATTGTGTGACAATTGTCCTTATTAAAACTCTCTCTGGAACAGTTTTAGTTTAAATAGAGGCAAGATGAGATTTTCAGAGATCTTCTAGTTGTATGCAATGGGAAAGGTTCTAGAGGCAGGGAAATAGAATGATTACATACATAGTAAGGTAAGAGAGGTAAGGGTGTGGCCAGAGCCATAGCACAGCGGGGAGGGCATTTGTCTTGCACATGGCCAACACAGGTTTGATCCTCAGCATCCTATATGGTCCCCTGAGCACTGCCAGGAGTAATTCCTGAGTGCAAAGCCAGGAGTAACCCCCTGAGCATTGCCAGGTGTGACCCTCCCCAAAAAAAGAGATGTAATAGCATATCACTTTTTTTCTATACCATTTATTTTTATTGCTGCATAGCATTCCATTTTGGGAATACATCACATTTCCCCATCTACCCATGGAAGGCTATGTAGGCTGTCTCCAACTGTTCAGAATTTTTAAAAAATACCAGTCTTATAAGTTTTTCCAAGTGCTCATATAAGGTTGTATCTCTAAAATACTTTGGAGCTAGAGAGAGTTTAGCAGGTAAGATGTTTGTGCCTTGCATGCAGCCAAACCGTTTGATCCCTGGAGCCAAACATGGTCCCCTGAGTCCTGCCAGGATTGATCCTTAAGTGAAGAGTCAGAAGTAAGCCCTGACCACAGCCTGGTGTAACCCAAAACAAACAAAAAAGTCCTACAAGTGAAATTGCTGGATTAGATTGTGAGCAACTTCAAGTGAACTGTCAAGTACCTCTTTCCAAAGTCTTTGGAGGAGTATTAACCCCTATCAATGATTTATGAAAGTTCCCATTGTTCTATGCACTCATCAATACTCGGAATAATTAAAATTTCAAAATTTTGACAGGTGTAAAAATGGGTCTCCTGCTTCTCTGATTGGTGCTTCTAGCTTACTGGTGGGTTTGTACATCTTTCATATTTCTCTTGGCCATTAAGATGTCCTCCTTGTAACTCTGTCCATATACTTGCTTGTTTTTTTTTTTTTTTTGGTGGCTCAGTTGTTTTATTTAATTGATCTGCTGTTCACCTTAGATTATTGTATCCTAATGCTTGGTGTTAAATGTTTTGTAAAGATCTCCTCATCTGTGGCTTCTCTTTTCACTTTGTTTTATGGCACCCTTTGTTGTATGGTACATTTGTTTCTTAATGTTCCTGCAACAAAGTACAATGCACTTAAAACAACACATTAATTATCTGATAGTCTGGAGGTCAAAAGCCCAAAAGGCTTTCACTGCACTAAAATTAATATGTGCCCTTCTGCAGATTCCAGGAAAGAATCGGTCTCCTTGTCTTTGCTGGCTGCTAAAAGCCGCCTAGGGTCTTTGGCTTGTGACTCCTCAACCATCTTCAAAGCCAGCTCCATAGAACCTACAAATCTCTCCCTCCCTTTGACAAGTCTATGTTCTTTTTGTGAGGACATTAGTCAAGCACAGTTATTAAATAGCACACTTTCCAAAGTTTGCTAAGCCATCTTTATCACATACAAGCTTTTATAAATGTTTTTATTTTTGCTTTATTTCTGGGTCATTTTTCTTTTTTCAATTATATGCTCCCTTGCTTCTCTGGACCCACAGAGCAGCAATATCATTATTGCCTGTTGGGAGCACAAAATCTCAAACTCCATCCTCAATCTTACTCATCAGCCTCTGTACCTCCCAAGGTCCTCGGGAATGCTGTAAGCTGGAGAGTTTTAGAGGTTCAAGTGTACCCTGCTTTTGAAATCTTAATTATTATAGTGGACTTTCAAATATTGGTATGCAGTCAATCAAGTTTTTGCTCATATTTTGACTAGACAGCTTGCTTTTGGCCACGGAGTTGTATGTCAAACACATGCTACACAATTCTCTAAATCATTAGGCTGCCCTTTTGTTGTGGGTGGAAGTTGCTTTTTTTCCTGTGTAAAATCCATTATAATTTGCTGTAGTTTCATTTGTTTATTCTTGATTTTGCTTTCATTGTGACTGGAATTGGGGCTCCAAGCACATCTGATGTCAAAAGTTCTCTTCCTCTGGTGGTTTCAGCTTCATGTTTAATATCCTTCCACATCATTAACCTATTTTGAATTAAGTTTTGCAGCTGGAGGCCAGAGGAGAGATGGTACAGGAGTTAAGGTGAACACTTCTGGTTGTGGCCTCAAAAACCAAAACTTTTTTGGCATCAGGTGTTAAAAGTGATAAGAGGCTCCAATCATTGTATTGTTTGTGTGTTCCTGAAACGTATCCTTTGAGGTCTGTTAATGATGTTTAGTAGATTTGGGTGCCCTGTAATAAGTGTCTAAATATTGATGCCTATTATGTCTTCTGTTTTGATGCTATTGTTAGTGGAGACTATATCCACAGATGTTGGGGACCACCAAAATTAGTCTAGGCTATGTTTATTTTTTTTTAATTTTTTAAAAAATATTTTATTATACGACCATCACTTGATCACTTGAATCCCGTTATTCATCGATTTGCTCCAGTGGGCGCCAGTAACATTTCCATTGGACCCTATCACGTGCCAATGTAGCCCAATGGCATCTGGTTGATTCAGGAATATGAAGAGCCTCAAACCATTCCTTCAGGGTCTTTACAAGGAAGTCTGACCATCTTGTAGGTGGGCGGCCACGTGATCTTTTGACATCCCGTGGGATCCAGTCGGTAACGGCTCTAGTCCAGCGGTTGTCTCCAAATCGCATTACATGTCCAGCCCATCTGATTTTCGATGCCTTGGCAAACGAGACAGCGTCCCTGATTCTGGAATAGCGACGGAGGTCAGAACTCCGGATTCCTTCTCTCACTTGAGTGAGGCGTGATATTCCAAGCATAGCTCTTTCGATTCCTCTCTGGGAGACCCGAATATCATTCTCATCCTGGTTTCGTAGGGCCCAGGTCTCTGAGGCGTATGTTAATGCAGGGAGAACAGTGGAGTCAAAGAGATGTGCCAGGAGCCGGAGGTTCTTTGTCCTTTTTAGCTATTTCTTCGATGCCTTTGAAGGCATTCCATGCCGCTCTCTTCCTCCTGCGCAGCTCAGGTTATAGGTCATTCATCATGTTGATTTCTCGACCTAGGTACACATAACTGCTGCATTCAGAGATGTTTGTTCCATTGAGAGTGAATGGGGCCTCTGGAACTAGTTCATTCTTCATGAACATAGTTTTCTTTAGATTCAGCTGTAGACCTATCTTTCCACATTCTCGGTCAAAGTCAGCCAGCATTTGTATCGCTTGGCTAATGTTTGGTGTTATTAGAACAATATCATCAGCGAAGTGGAGGTGGTGTAGTTGCCCGACCATCTATCTTCACTCCCATTCCTTCCCATTCTAATTGTCGCATGATGTTCTCGAGGGTGGCGCTGAAGAGTTTTGGTGAAATGGTATCACCCTGTCGAACCCTTCTTTTCACATTAATGATCACTTCTTTGTAGAATGTTGAGATCCTGGTGGTGAATCCATAATACAGCTCACGAAGGATCTTGATGTATTGGGTTTGAACACCCTGTTTGGCTAGGGCTTCGATGACTGCTTCAGTCTCCACAGAATCAAAGGCTTTCTGTAAATCAATGAACGTGAGACAGAGCTGCATCTTGTACTCCCTACAAACCTTGATGAGCTTGGTTACTGTGTGGATATGGTCGATTGTGCTGAATCCTTTCCGGAAGCCTGCTTGCTCGCATGGTTGTCCTTCATCTAGTGTTCTGCTAATCCTGTTCAGGTTGACTCGTGTAAACAGCTTGTAGATGACAGACAACAGGCAGATGGGGCGATAGTTGCCGATGTCGTGAATGTCTCCCTTCTTGAACAGTAGAACTGTCCTGCTGGTTTTCCATTGGGAGGGCACCTTGCATTCAGACAGGTAGCGTGTGAAGGGCCGAGCTAGTGTATTGATGAGTACCGACGGCAGATTCTTCAGGTGTTCGGGTCTGACTTTGTCTGGGCCTGGTGCTGTTCCCTTCTTTACCGACGAGATGGCATGTCGGAGTTCAGAAGGGAGAACGTTGGGAATGACATATCCATCCTGTGGAATTTGGTATGTGGGCAGGTGGCTGTGGCTATCAAAGAGATTTGAGTAGAAGTCATGGATAATCTTCTCCATTGCCTTTCTGGTAGATGTGATAGATCCATCAGGGCGTCGGAGGGCAGTCATTTTGGTCTTATAGTTGGCAAAGGACAGGCGGGCAGTGCGAATGCTTTTCCCGGCTTCTGCTGCATCTTCCAGTATTTCTGCTCTTCTGTCTTTGAGGTCTTCTTTTATCGCTTCTCTGCACCGTTTAGCAAGCTTGGATGTTAGCATTTGGTCTCCTGAGGCTCGCGCCTTGCCACATTGGCGAATGAGCTCGAGAGTTTCTGAAGACAGGCGTCCTTTTGTGTCTTTCTCTCTCTCAGCATTCTTCGCACAATCATGGAGGTGCTGAACCAGTCGGTTGTATTCTTCATCGATGTCGTCAATGATGGTATCTTCCCATGTCGCTGCAATGGTGCCAAAGAGTTCCCAGTTTGTGGTCGTTCTGGGAGTTCTCTTCTTTAACTTTGCAGCCTTTTCTCCCCGTTGCGGGAAGTAGAATTTTGCACGAAGGAGACGGTGGTCGCGATCCTGTTTGGAATTTGGGGAAGACAGCTACATCGGTCAGACAAAACTGTCGATTGAAGATGATGTGGTCAATTTTATTGTGGAACTGTCCGCCAGGAGATTCCCATGTCCAACGTTTCACTTCAGCTTTCTGGAACTGTGAGTTCCCATGAATGGTCTTGGTGGACATGATGAACTCAGATAGTCTCTCACCCTGTTTGTTCCATTCTAGGCCATGGATCCCGATGTGGAGTTCTTCAGCCGATCTTCTTGGTCCTATCTTGGCATTAAAATCACCGACTATGATCTTGTAGAAGGTGTGATCTTTTTATAGAACTCCTCCAATTCCATGTAGAAATTCTCAATTTCATCTTCTTTGTATGTGGATGTTGGTGCGTAGACAATGAAGATAGAAATTGCTGGCTGTGGGCCACATCTCTTCAAGTATAATCGTCCTATTTGGTTTGTTAGGCATTCAAATGAATCAATGTTTACGGCCATGTTCATGTTGACAAGGACACCAATGCCACCGATGCCTCTTTTAGTCGCATGTTCCAAGGAACAATTCTTCTCCGGTGTCAAATACAGCATGATGCAACTGACGCCTCCTCGTCTCAGTCATTATACGACCATGAGAGATACAATTACAAAGATGTTCATGTTTCGGTTTTGGTCATGCAGTGTCCCAGCACCCATCCCTCCACCAGTGCCCATTTCCCACCACCAAGAAATGCTCCACCAATGTCCCCAATCCCACCCCCCCCCATAGCCTAGCTGCCTCTATGGCAGGTTCTCTTTTTGTCTTTCTCTTTCTCTCTCTCTTCCTTCTCTCTTTGCACATTGTGGATGCAATACATACAGTTAGAAGTTATCATGTGTATCTTTTGAGTCTAGGCTGTGTTTAAAGTAAGGTCACTCCAGTTCTGCCTGGGCCTCCCAGGGTCACTCCTGGCAGTGTTCATCAGAACTTGTAAAGCCAGGGATGGACCTTGAGCCTTGAACATGAAAAGTCTGTGTTCTTCTTGGGCCACATCCCCTGTCACCCATTATAGCTTCCTGATGGTTATTATACAATACCCATTTTGGGTTTGTTTGTTTTTTTTTGTGCCTGGGGGGAGGGAGTTGGGCCACAACCAGTTTTGCTCAGGGGTTATTCCTGGCTCCATGCTCAGGAGAGATCCATGGCAGTGCTCTGCGGACCATATATGGTTCTGAGGACCTGAACTAGAGTTGTCGCCACAGTGCACGTAAAACAAGTGCCTCACCCACTGTGCTATCTCTCTGGCCCCACCATATTTGTTTCTTAATTCCTCTTTGGTTGAAACTCTATATTGTCAACTATGAAAATAGCAATTCTTGACCTTTTCTCTGCATTATTAGTTTGTACCAGTCTCTCACTCTGGAGTGTATGTTTGTCTTTATATCTGATATGAGACCCTTTTTGTGTGCCTAGTAATACATTTTTATTTTTCTATCCATAGATACACTCTGTGTCTTTTGATTACTGATTTCAGATGTTTCACATTTAGGGTAAAATTATTGGCTTCCAGAGCTTATATTAGTCCTTTAAGGGGAATAGGTATACTTTAAAGTTTTGTTTTTAATTTATTTTTGGTTTTAGCTCCACACCTCCCTATGCTCATGTTTCTGGGGCCACTCCTGGCACAAGACCCGGGGTCACTCCTAGAGGTACTCAGGGCATCATGAGGTGCCAAGTATTCAACCTGGGACTTGGGCTAAAGGGCATAAGCTCTGGCCGTTTGAGTGATCTCCCCAGACCAATGCATGCAGTATAGAAAGTGTCCTAATTTGGCCAACCCCATCAACCCTGGGGTAAGTGGGAGGACAAAGAGCCCAGCGGCCTGGAGTGCCCAAGTTCTGCCTATAGGATGCAACACCGTTCCCCCACCCCCCACGTCAATCTGCTCCCATTTTGCCCACTCTACCCCAGGTGCATTCGGATTCACCTCTGCCCATGCCCACCCCCCAACCTCAAGGCCAGCACACAAGGGGAACAGGCTTTTGCAGGTTTCACACACCAAAACTCAAAACATGTGGACAGACACGCTTAGCGAAGTAGTTAGTTTTTGGATATCCTATATAGAAGTACTGGGGTACATTAGCCACAATACTCCCCCACCTCCCACAAAACTTGGTGAACAACCATTGACAACCTACACGGTATGTCCCAAATACATAAGAACACTCAAGTTGCAACCTATAATGGTCATAATGATAAAACAACACAGATTCCATCAAGCTCAGTGAGCAAAGCCACTTTCCAAAATGAGCCAACCAATAATGATGAGCTGTATCTCCGATAAGGAATTTCAAAGCGGAGCTGTTAAGGATGCAAAAGGAACTCAAGGAAGCAATGGAACACAGAGCCAATAAAATTCAAGAGGACATGAAAGCAGAGGTGAGGACAATTGAAATGAAAATTCAAGCAGAAATAAGACATTAAAAATTTGGTGGGTGAAATGAAAAACTCACTGTATGGCCTTTGTGGCAGAGAAACAGCCTCTGAGTACAGAATCAGTGAGCTCCAAGATGAGGTGCAGAGATTTTCTCAGCAACAGCAGAAAAATGGAAAAAAGACTCATAGTAAACAGACAACAAGAGATAATCAAGATGAAACCAAAAGGAATAACATCAGGATCATTGGAGTCAGAGGGACAGGAAGAAAACCCTGATGATCAAAGCAGTCATTGCTGAGAAGTTCCCCAAACTAAAGAGCACTTGCTCCCAGATTCAGGAGGCCAGAAGGATACCATCTAAAAGAAATCCAAATAAGAATACTCCAAGACATATCCTAATCAAAATGACAAGAGCCATAGATAGAGATAGAATACTAGAAAGCAGCAAGATCAAAGAAGGAAATCACGTAAAGGAAAATCCTCAAGATTTACAGCAGATTTTTCAGAGGAAACACTCTGAGCCTGAAGACAATAGTGGGGATATCACAAAAGACTCAATGAAATGAAGGCCTCACCAAGAATTCCTTACCCGGCCAGACTCACTTTCAGATTTGAAGGAAAGATACAACAACTTCATAGATAAGCAACAGCTCAAGAACTTCATAGACTCAAAACCAACTTTAAAAGAAGGACTGAAGGAGCTGCCCTGGGGCGACCAGTCATAGCATGCAGTCTCAAACGCGGCTGGGGAAGCTGGAACTCCGCTTTCCCCAGGCTCAGCTGACCATGGGGTTCCCAGGAGGACAGATGGATTTTGGGAGGGGGGCCCATGACCTCTGGGGGTCCCGGAAGCAGCTGGATGAGATTCGCCCACCACACCAGCCGCCACCTTCGTTGTCCGGGACGCTGGAATGCTACCTCAAGGCCAGATTAACAGAGCAAAACCAGTTCTAGCCCAGGTAGACAGCTCCCAGAAGCAGGAATCACTGGGAATTCGTCAGATGGAGTCAGGGGTCGGCCCTTCCCCCTCCACTTTGTTGAGCCTGGTGGCCCTGCCCAGGAGCTGCCCTGGGGTGACCAGCCATAGCATGCAGTCTCAAACAAGGCTGGGGAAGCTGGAACTATGCTTTCCCCAGGCTCAGCTGACCATGGGGCCCCAGGAGGACAGATGGGTTTTGGGAGTGAGCCCATCACCTCTGGGGGGTCCTGGAAGCAGCCAGATGAGACTCCGCCCACCAAACTAGCCGCCACCTTCACTGTCCGGACGCTGACCATGAGGCAGTCTATCAAACTAGTGGAAACAGTTATGTCCTTTAATGTACTGCATTCTACGATGTGTAGGAAAGTTAGATGGGAGGGGGAGATAGAGAGAAGAGAAAAAGACATACAGAACCCGCCATGTATTTGAGGTGTGGGAGGGGGGGAGGGAGGTGGGGACATTGGTGATAGGAGATGGGTTCGGTGGAGGGATGGGTGTTGGAACACTGTAGAACCAAAACTCTACATGAACATCTTGCAATTGTATGTCTAAAGGTGGTATAATAAAATTTGGGAAAAGAAAAAAAAATAAATTAATTTTTAAAAAAAGGACTGAAGGAGCTACTGTAAGACAAGACAAACCATAAAAGCTCAACAAACTTATTCAAAAAGATGGCACAAAATCCTATGACAATAATCTCACTCAATGTCAATGGTCTAAATGCACCAATTAAGAGACACAGAGTGGCAAAATGGATTAAAAAACTGAATCCAACATTCTGCTGCCTACAAGAAACACATCTGAATAATCAGAGCAAACACAGACTCAAAGTCAAAGGCTGGAAAGCAATTCTCCATGCAAATAACTCCTCCAAAAAGGCTGGTGTGGCCATACTAGTATCTGACAACATAGACTTCAGGCTGAAAAAGGTTAGAAGGGACAGTGAAGGCCATTTCTTAATAATTAAGGGATATGTATATCAGGAAGAAATTACACTCCTAAACATATATGCACCCAACGAGGGGCCAGCAAAAATACTTAAAACAACTGCTAATAGACTTCAAAGAAGACATTGACAGTAACACAATAGTAGTTGGAGACTTCAACACTGCTTTATCAACTCTTGATAGATCGACAAGACTGAAACTCACCAAGGAAATACTGGCCCTGAAGGAAGAAATGGAAGAAAGAGGGACTGGTTGATATATACAGGGCTTTTCATCCCAAAAAAAGCTGAATACACATTTTTCTCCAGTGCACATGGAACATTCTCCAAGATTGACCACATGCTGAGCCACAAAGCATACCTCAATAAAATAAAAAGAATAGAAATTGTGTCAACTATTTTTTCAGACCATGATGCACTGAAAATGGAAGTTAACCACACACAGAAACAGGGAGTCAAACCAAACACCTGGAAACTGAACAGCTCACTGCTGAACAACCAATGGGTCATAGAAGAAATCAAAGAGGAAATCCAAAGATTCCTGGAAACAAATGAAAATGAAGACACCAACTATCAGAACTTGTGGGACACAGCAAAAGCAGTGTTAAGAGGAAAGTTCATAGCTCTGCAAGCATTCATCAGGAAAAAGAAAGGGCCCACATAAATAACCTGACTTCACAGCTCAAAATATTAGAAAAAGGCCAACAAAAAGGAGCCCAACCCAGGCAGAAAGAAGGAAATAATAAAAATTAGGAAATCAATGAGCTGGAAACCCAAAAAACAATCCAAAAGATTAATGAAACCAAGAGCTGGTTCTTTGAAAAAATAAACAAGATCGACAAACCACTGGCAAGACTTGTAAGGAAAGGGAAAGAGAGAACCCAAATAAACAGAATCAGAAATGAAAAGGGGGACATCATAACAGAAACCACAGAATTCAAAGGATCATCAGAGATTACTTTGAGAGCCTGTATGCCATGAAACATGAGAACCTGGAAGAAATGGATAAATTCCTGAAGTCCTATAACCTCCCATGGCTGAAACAAGAAGACCTGCAATACCTGAATAAGCCTATCACCATCGAGGAAATTGAAACAGTAATTAAAAGTCTGCCCAAACACAAAAGCCCAGGTCCAGATGGATTCACTAGTGAATTCTTCCAAACCTTTAAGGAGGACCTACTGCCAGTCCTTTTCAAGCTCTTCCAGGAAATAGAAGAAACAGAAACACTCCCAAATAGCTTCTATGAGGCACATATCACCCTGATACCCAAAGCAGGGAGAGACAACACAAAAAAGAAAACTACAGACCAATCTCCCTGATGAACACAGATGCTAAGATCTTCAACAAAATACTAGCAAACAGAATCCAAAGACTCATCAAAAAGATTATACATCATGACCAAGTAGGATTCATCCCGGGAATGCAAGGATGGTTCAACATTCGCAAGTCAATCAACATAATACATCATATCAATAAGAGAAAAAAATAAAAACCATATGATCATATCAATAGATGCAGAGAAAGCATTTGACAAGATCCAACACCCGTTCATGATTAAAACCCTCCAAAAAATGGGAATTGAAGGAACCTTCCTCAATATAGTCAAAGCCATCTACCAAAAGCCCACAGCGAGTATCATTCTCAATGGGGAAAAGCTGAAAGCCTTCCCCCCTAAGATCGGGGACAAGACAAGGTTGCCCACTCTCACCACTTCTATTCAATATAGTACTGGAAGTACTTGCCATAGCAATCAGAGAAGAAAAGGACATTAAGGGCATCCAGATAGGCAAGGAAGAAGTCAAGCTATCAATATTTGCAGATGACATGATATTATACCTAGAGGACCCTACACTCTCTACCAAAAAAGCTCCTAGAAACAATAGATACCTATAGTAGAGTGGCAGGGTACAAAATCAATACCCAAAAGTCAGTGGCTTTCCTATATACAAATAATGAAAGAGAAGAAAGGGATATTAAGAAAATCATCCCATTCACAATTGTGCCACAGAAAATCAAATACCTAGGAATCAGCTTAACGAAGAGTATAAAGGACCTGTACAAAGAAAACTACAAAACACTGCTTCAAGAAATAAAAGAGGACACAAGGAAATGGAAACACATTCCCTGCTCATGGATCGGGAGAATCAACATTGTCAAAATGGTAATACTCCCTAGAGCTTTATACAGATTCAATGCGGTCCCTATAAGGATACCCATGACATTCTTCAAAGAAATTGACCAAACACTCCTGAAATTTGTATGGAATAATAAACCCCAAGGATAGCTAAAGCAATCCTTGGGAAAAAGAAGATGGGAGGCATCACCTTTCCCAACTTCAAACTCTACTACAAAGCAGTAGTAATTAAAACAGCATGGTATTGGAATAAAAACAGACCTGTGGACCTATGGAATAGAGTTGAGTATCCTGACAACCATCCTCAAACACATGATCATTTAATCTTTGATAAAGGAGCAAAAGTACAAAATGGAGCAAGGAAAGCCTCTTCAACAAGTGGTGCTGGGAAAACTGGGCAGCTACATGTAAAAAAATGAATTTGGACCTCTGTCTAACACCATGCACAAAAATCAGATCAAAATGGATTAAAGATCTCAATATCAGACCTGAATCCATAAAGTACATCGAAGAAAATATAGGAAAAACCCTCCATGACATTGAAGCTAAAGGCATCTTCAAAGATGAAACACCACTAACAAAGCAACTAGAAGCAAAGATAAACATATGGGACTACATGAAACTAAAAAGCTTCTGCACCTCAAAAGAAACAGTGACCAAGATAAAAAGAGAGTCCACAGAATGGGAAAGAATATTCACCCAATACCCATCTGATAAGGGGTTAATATCCAGGATATATCAGGCACTGGTAGAACTTTACAAGAAGAAAACAGCCAACCCCATCAAAAATTGGGGAGAAGAAATGAACAGAAACTTCAACAAGGAAGAAATTTGAATGGTCAAAAGACATTATGAAAAAATGTTCATCATCACTAATCATCAGAGAGATGCAAATCAAAACAACAATGAGATATCATCTCACACCACAGAGACTGGAGCATATCCAAAAGAGCAAGAACAACAAGTGCTGGCGTGGATGCGGGGAAAAGGGGACTCTCATCCATTGTTGGTGGGAATGTTGACTGGTACAGCCTTTTTGGAAAACAATATGGACATTCCTCCAAAGACTAGAAATTGAGCTCCTATTTGACCCAGCCATACCACTCCTGGGAATATACCCTGGGAGGCCAAAAACACACAGCGGAAACACCATCTGCACTTTTATTTTCATAGCAGCACTATTCACAATAGCCAGAATCTGGAAACAACCAGAGTGCCCGAGAACTGATGACTGGATAAAGAAACTTTGGTACATCTACACAATGGAATACTATGCAGCTGTTAGGAAAAATGAAGTTATGAAATTTGCCTATAAATGGATGGACATGGAGAGGATCATGCTTGAGTGAAATTAGCCAGAGGGAAAAGGACAGATATAGAATGACTGCATTTATTTGCAGGATATAAAAAATATAGCATGATACCAATATCCAAGGCCAGACAAAACATGGATCAGGAGGTCTTGTCAGTGGGTGGAACCTACTGCAAATGTGTGGGAGTCAGAGGTTAGGGAATACAGAGAAAGGAACAGAGTACTAATAATTGTTGTAAATGATAATACCAGCGTAGAACTGAGCATTGAAAGTAGGCAAAAGGATATACATGATAACCTCTAACTGTATGTATTGCAAGCCACAGTGTGTAAGGAGAGAGAGAGAGAGAGAGAGAGAGAGAGAGAGAGAGAGAGAGAGAAATTGCCTGCCATAGACGAAGGCAGGCAGGAGGGGGGAAATCATGGGACATTGGCGGATGGGAAATGGGCACTGGTGGAGGGATGGGTGCTGGAACACTGTATGACTAAAACCCAAATATGAACACTTTTGTAACTGTATATCTCAAGGTGGTATAATAAAAATATTTTTAAAAAAAGAAAGTGTCCTAATTCTGCAAAGATTTGTTGTTGTTGTAAAAGGATATAAAATTTTACCAAGTGCTTTGTCAAGTAGTCACTAAACTGCGTAGCATGCACATAAAAAGTGCAAAAACGAATCCCCAGAAATGCAATTTTGTATGGAGAGACCGCAGGGACTCTTCTGTCTACTTTCCTATTTATCATATTGCTGTATTGCTTCCTTATTTTCAATATTTTTCTTCTTCAAAGAAAGAACCAGTGGATTTTTGCAAATGCTAAATGATCTTGCACTATCCCAGTTTTCCTGTTCGCTTTTAAGAGGTTCAAACCTCCTGAGTGAAGAACAGCTCTAAGGTGCTACTCATCAAGTCCACGTAGACATCTAGAGCATATGTCTCGCTGGCTTGTCTGTTTCTTTGTCTTTTCCACTCTGGAGAGGCCTATGTTCACTCTCCAGTGTGTACCTTCCCTCTCCCTTCACATTTTTCTAAATAAAGTTTCAGTTTAAAAAAAAGATTCCTAAAAATCCACATAAATATTCACATTCAATACATGGAACAGTTGGTATGTATATTCCAGACCTGCTTCTAAGTGAAGGTTCAGATAATAAGCAAAAAAGACTAGACTCTGTTTACAGAGTGAACATTATTTTTTGTCTAAAAGTCCTCGAGTCAGAGTAAATTATTGTTTTTTACATGCAGCTAATCTTCAGTAAATAACTGAAGCTCAAAAAAGCTTCAGTGATCTGATTTGTAAAATGGAAATATTATTAGAAAATTCAAATGGATTTCACAATGATTAAGATGCTTTTGACTACACGTAATAATTTAAACAATAAGGAAAACGTCTCTTCACATAAAAATAGGTCCTGATACCCAGGAGTCGGTTGCCTCAGTATTCAATTATACCATCAAAGACTATTACTTTGCATTTCTTGCTTCTGACATTTTCTTTATGTTTCCTTTTTTCCGGTTCTTTCCTCTCTTAATGACCAAATGTTTGCAAGATTTCCCTTCATAGCTCATAGGCTAGACTTTCATCATATGCCCATGCTGAAGCCAATCACTCTAGAGAAATGAGTTCATGATAATTGGTTTAGTTCAACTGAGATACGACTTTCCAAAGTGTTTCTGGGAAGAGTCATGGACACCCAAACAGAATTTTGGGCTCTGCCAGCCATAAAAAAAAAACTGTTTGTTTGCTGCAGCTGTTATTAACCTGTAATGAGATCATTTGTGAAAGGCTCTTGGAATGGTACACAGTACGCACTCAATAAATGTTAACTAACAATATTTATTTGGTGCTTCACCATTATAAAGTGCTCTTAATACTGTTAGGACTATATGAACTGACTTTGCAATCTATGACCTTGATTAAAGAATCATAAGTTATAAATTTAGGCATGCTTATTTTTTAAATTACTTTATTCTTGTGGTGTCTACCAGTTGATGTAGACAGGGTAGCCATAGAGGCTGTCCTGTGTGGGCAGAGGGAATTGAAAGGGCGGGAAGACTGGTACTGTCCGTGGGAAAGGCTTCTCAGAATGAGATGTCCTTGAGCTAGTCTCTAAAGACAAACAGCAGGGAAGCAAACTTGTAAAAGAAAACAGGGGGCTGGGAAAATAGTTCAAAGGCCTGAGCTCATGATTTGTATGTAGAATGCCTGGGTTTGATCCCCACACTCCATGTCCTGAGTACCAGCAGGCCTGACTCCCAAACACAAAACTGGGAATAATCCTTGAGCATAGCTGGGTGTGCCCCCTTCCAAAAAAAAAAAATCAAAGCACAATAAACAGGCAAAAAAAAGTGGGGGCTGGAAACATAGTACAGCGGTAAGGTGCTTGCCTAGCTTGTGACCAATCCAGATTCAATCCTAGCAACACATATGTTCCCTGAGTATAGTCAGAAGTGATCCCTGAGCACAGAGCCAGGGGTACATCGAGAGTGTTGCTGTGACCCAGAAACCAAAAATCAGAACAAATAAAACACACAGACTAAGGAGAGTTCTGATGGCCAGGGATATAGAGTAAGTACTTGTGTGAGGCCCTGAGTTTGATCCCTGGCATCTGGTTTGTAGAGAGGGGTTGTATAGTTAGGGAACAGCACCTTCCAATACACAGCAAGTTTATTTTTCAAATTTATTGGTCATATATTTACAGTGCTGTTGACATTCATGGTCTTTACTTAAGACCTGTTACCCCAATGTCACATTCCACCCATAGTTGTCGGGTTTTATTTATTTTTAAATGTTTATGTATTTATTTATCTTTATACTACTACTATTATTGGTTTGTCATGGATGTAATTTGGACACCACACCACACAGTAGTCAATTTTAAAGTCAGAAAGACACAAGGTCAAAGATGCAAGATCCCTCCACAAAGTCATAATGTAAAGAGCAAGTGAGATGGGCCGAAGGAGAGTTGCAGAAGAGTGTACTCACGGCACTTCAGTGGTGTTCCCAGCTCCTGTGTTTTTACCGTTGGACTTATTGTTGCTACTGTCATTATTATTTGCTGAGCCAGAGATTGACCCAGAGCCTCATGCGGACCCGGACAGGCACTCTACCACTAAGTCACACACCCAGCCATATAGCAGGACAGTCTAAATTGTCAGGTATTATCAGGGGCTTTTTGTTTGTTTTGGGTTTGGGGCCACACCCAGCTATTCTGGGGCATATTCCTGACTCTTCACTCAGGAATCACTCCTGGAGGGGCTCAGGGGTTATGGGTGCTGGGAATTGAACCCAGCTGGGCTTTCTGCAAAGCCAGCACCCCTTGTACTGGCTTTTTAGGGCCTATGATCATCAATCAAAAGAGCAGGAAAGAGGGGACCTGGCACATTTCAGACACAAATGATAAGGGCTTGCATGTCTCTGCGCTGGAATAAGTAGCTCAACCCCTCACAGCCATGTTTCACGGAGATGACCAAAGGACATGCAGGCACTGGACAGAAACATCAGTGTGAGAGACAAGCTGGAAGTGGAGCTTTTCTTTGGAAGAGTCAACTCTGATGACTTCTAATTGAGCCACAAAGTGCAAAAATGCAGTTGTGAATGGATGTGGCTCAAGGCGCTAAAGCCTTTGCAAGTATGAGGCCCTGGGTTCTATCCCTGCACCCCATGGCCCCCTGGCTATGGTCCCACTGGAACTATGTATTTAAAATTACAGTTTATTTACTTTTTGGGTAACACCATCCCCACCACCAGTTGAGAATGAAAACCAGAGGGTGGTTCTATGTCACGTGGGGGTGGGAAACACGGAGAGAAAATGCCTTCTGAAAGTTGGAGGGAACCTTGGAAGGGTTGTGAGGGTCCCACTCTAGGTCCTGCCTCCTCCTGCGGGCCTGGAAAACCCTCCAGCACAGCCAGGAGGAAGACAAATGGAGACAGAGAGCAGCCAGCCTTGCAATTTGCTTTCATTCTGCTGCAGCGACTCAGTCGTGCCCCTAAAAGCATGCTTACAAAAACCTGATGTGCAAAACCTTCATTCCATAAGGACTAGCAAATAACCGCCGTGTCTCGAAAAACCAGTTTTGTCAAGTCGGAGGCAGGCCCATAGCCGGCTCGGTCCAGGATGGACAGGCGCAGATTCCTCACATTTCTGCCCATCCGGCCCTGCAAGGTGGCCAGGAGCAGCTTGCAGGCATACAGCGCGAGGACGCCTCCACACAAGGTGCCGTCTGCGCCCGGCCGGAAAGGGCAGCTGCTCCTGAACGCTTTCCAAGAGCTGCCCCACCAAGACAGAATGTTCCGGCTCTGCTACACCCAGAAGATATAAAACAGCCAATATATTTGAAAGAAGCTGCAATCAAGAGCAAAAAGTAAACACTGGTGTGTGCCGGCAAGTTAAGGAAGCAAGCTCTCCCCGCCAGCCACCACTTCACTGGTTGAGTGGTGGAGGGTGAGCTGGAGAGCAGCTGGCGCCCTTTCTCTGGCCGTGCCCTTGCTCTCAGCTGACTGGAGCGTGGTCGGCCTTGTGCTGGGGAACAGCGGTCTCTGCACGGTTACTGTCCATAACAAGCCTGAGGAAAAACGCTCCCTCCCTTTCCTCTAACCTGAAACTTTGAAGGGGGGTGGGGGGAGAGTGTTTAGGGTGGAGGGTGGACCAGGTGTTCAGCTCTGCAGTCAGGGCTCATGGTGCTGGCGATTCGACTGCAGTCAGCTGTGAGGAAGGCCAGCACCCTCACCCTCTGTCCTAGGTCTAAGACGCTCAAACCCACAACTTTTATTTTGCTGGTCAGTGAGTGAGCTCATCAACTCTTTCCTGAGACCCCAGGAAGGGAGTGCGGGTGCCGGAGGCTCTGAACTTCTGGCCAGACCGGCAGTGGCGGAATGTGAGGGAGAGTTACGTAGAAAGCGGGTGTTTGCTGCCAGCCCTTCCTTACATCCCAGAACTTTGTCATGACTTTTTGTTTTGTCTTACAGCACCAGAATTTTGTCATGACTCATCCTAGTGTGGCCTCCATCTTCTAGAGCCTGTCCATGCTGGCCTGCTGGACTGGCCACACTGTCACCCTACCATGAATGCAGGGACATGCTCTTCCCTGGGGCCTCAGCTTCCTGTGCCTCACAGAAGCGGTGTTTCTGTGTTCAGAAGTGACTGACTGCCTGTGTCCTGCCCTCCTGTGACCTCCTCAAGGACAAAGGCACCTGCTTGGCCCCTGAACTCAGGTGAGTGCCTGCACCCTGCAGAGCCCTCAGCAAGCTCTGTATAGCAAGTGGGACAAAGGTGGGCTCAAGCTGTCAAGATGCCCTCTAGTGCCCCAGTCTTGTCCACCCACTGCTCCTGTATGCTTAGGCTGGCACACAGGCGGACCAGAGTAACAAACCTGGGGCCAGGTTCAGGGGCAGAAACTGGGCATTGAGTCTCAGCTGTCCAACAGTAACATCAAAATAAATAAATAAATATATTGGGGCCAGAAGATATAGCTCAAGTGCTGAAGTATACACCTACCGTGTGCCAAGTCCTGAGTTGAATCCCCAGGCTGCAGGGCAGGCAACAAGGAAGGAAGGAGGAGTAAAAGAAGGAGGGGAAGGAAAGAAGGAAGGAACGAATGAACGAATGAATGGAGGGAGAGGATAAAGGGGAAGGGAGGGAGAGGGTGGAAGGGAAGGGAGGGAGGGAGGAGGGAAGGAGAAGCAGACTCTACCAACTCTGAGTGC
>JAJIBD010027665.1:0-14933 GCA_021461705.1 Cryptotis parvus | reverse complement strand
AATTTTTTAAAAAAGGACTGAAAAGGAGCTACTGTAGACAAACCATAAAGAAGCTCAACAAACTTATTCAAAAAGATGGCACAAAATCCTATGATAATAAATCTCATCCAGCATCAATGGTCTGAATGCACCAATTAACAGACACAGAGTGGCAAAAATGGATTAAAAAGCTGATCCCTAACATTTTGCTTTTGCCTATAAACACATCTGAATAATTGGAGCAAACACGGACTCAAAGTCAAAGTGAGAAGCAATTCTCCGAACCACTCACTCAAAAAGGCTGGTGTTGTCATACTGGTATGTGACAACACTGAACTCGGGAGGCTGAAGAAAGGTTAGAAGGGAGTTCAGTGAAGGCCATATAATAATTAAAGAGGATATGTATATCGGGAAGAAATTACGCAATAAACATATATGCACCCAACAAAAGGGGCCAGCAAAATACTTAAAACAACCTGTTAATAGACTTCCAGAAGACATTGACAGTAACCAATAGTAGTTGGAAGCTTCAGCACTGCCCTATCAACTATTGATAGATCGACCATGAGGCTTTCTGGAACTTTTGAGCCCTGAAGGGAAGAAATGGAAGAAAAGGCATTGTATATACAGGAGCTTTTCATCCCAAAAAAGATGAATACACATTTTTCTCTAGTGCACCCAGAACAGTCTCAAGATTGTCTGATGCTGAGCCACAAAGCATACCTCAATAAAATAAAGAATAGGGTATTGTGTCCACTATTTTTCACAAACCATGATGCACTGAAAATGGAAGTTAACCACACACATAAACTGGGAGTCAAACGAAACACCTGAAAACTGAACAGCTCACTGCTGAACTAGCAATGGGTCATAGAAGAAATCAAAGAGAAATCAAAAGATTTTGGAAACAAATGAAAATGAGAGACACAAGCTATCAGAACTTGTGGGGACACAGCTAAAAGCAATGTTAAGAGGAAAGTTCATAGCTCTGCAAACATTCATTAGGAAAAAAGAAAGGGCCCCACATAAATAACCTGACTTCACAGCTCAAAATATTAGAAAAAAGGCCAACAAAAGAGCCCAACTAGGGAGAAAGGAGGAAATAATAAGGAAATCACATGAGCTGGAAGCCCAAGAAACAATCCAAAAGATTAATGAAACCAAGAGCTGGTTCTTTGAAAAAAATAAACAAAGCTCGACAAACCACTAGCTAAGACTTGTAAGGAAAGGGAAAAGAGAGGGCAAGATAGAAACAAAATCAGAAAGAAAGGGGAACATCATAACCTAGGAAACAGGGAACATTCAAAGGATCATCCAAGGGTACTTTGAGAGATTGTATGCTTCAAACACGAGAACCTGGAAGAAATGGATAAATTCACCAGATTACGTATAACCTCCCATTGTTGAAACAAGAAGACCTGCAGTAACTAGATAAGCCTATCACCATGGAGGAAATTTTAACGCAGTTAAGCCTGCCCAAACAAAAAAACCCAGGTCAGATGGATTCACCAGTGAATTCTTCCAAACCTTTAAGGAGGGACCTACTGTCTATCCTTTTCAAGCTCTTCCAGGAAATAGAAGAAACAGAAAACACTCCCAAATAACTTCTATGAGGGCACATATCTTCCATTACCCAAGAAGCAGAGACAACATAAAAAGAAAACTAGAGACCAATCTCCTGATGAACAATAGGTGCTAAGATCTTCAACAAAATACTAGCAAGCAGAATCCAAGGACTCATCAAAAAGATTATACATCATGACCAAGTAGGATTCATTCTGGGAATGCAAGGGTGGTTCAACATTCATAAGTCAATCAACATATTACATCCCTATCCAATAAGAGAAAAAATAAAAAAACATATGATCATTATCAATAGATGCAGAGAAAGAATTTAGACAAGACCAACACCTGTTCATGATTAAAATCCTCCAAAAAAATGGGAATTGAAGGGACCTTCCTCAATATAGTCAAAGACATCTACCAAAAGTCCATAGCGAGTATCATTCTCAATGGAGAAAAGCCAAAAGCCTTCTCCCTAAGATTAGGGACAAGACATGGTTGCCCACTCTCACCACTTCTATTCAATATAGTACTGGAAGTACTTACCATAACAATCAAGAAAAGAAAAAGGACATGAAGGGCATCCAGATAGGCAAGGAAAGAGTCAAGCTATAAATATTTGCAGATGACATGATATTATACCTAGAGGACCCTACACTCTACAAAAGCTCCTAAAAACAATAGATACCTATAGTAGAGTGGCAGGGTACAAAATCAAAAAGTCAGTGGCTTTCCCATATACAAATAATGAAAAAAGAAGAAAGCTATATTAAGAAAATCATCCCATTCACAATTGTGCCACAGAAAATCAAATACCTAGGAATCAGTTTAATGAAAGTATAAAAGGACCTATACAAAGAAAACTATAAAACCTTTCTTCAATAAATAAAAAGAGGACACAAGGAAATGGAAGCACATTACCCCCTCATGGATCGGGAGAATCAACATTGTCAAAATGGTAATACTCCCTAGAGCTTTATACAGATTCAATGAGGTCCCTGTAAAGTATACCTATGACAATCTTCAAAGAAATTGACCAAACACTCCTAAAATTTGTAAGAAATAATAAATGCCCAAGGATAGTGAAGCAATATTTGGGAAAAAAGAGATGGGAGGCATCACCTTTCAACTTCAAACTCTACTAAAAAGCAGTAGTAAATAAAACAGCATGGTATTGGAGTAAAAACAGACCTGTAGACCTATGGAACAGAGTTGAGTATCCTGACAACCATCCTCAAACACATGATCATTTAATCGTTGATAAAGGAGCAAAAGCTACAAAATGGAGTAAAGAAACTTCTTCAACAAGTTGTGCTGGGAGAAGTGGGCAGCTACATGTAAAAAATGAATTTGGACCTCTGTTTAACACCATGCACAAAAATCAGATAAAAATGGATTAAAGATCTCAATATCAGACCTGAATCCATAAAGTACATCGAAGAAAATATAGGAAAACCCCTCCATGACATTGAAGCTAAAGGTATCTTCAAAGGTGAAAGGCCACTAACAAAGCAACTAGAAGCAAAGATAAACATATGGGACTACATGGAAACTAAAAACTTCTTTACCTCAATAGAAATGGTGACCAAGAGAAAAGAGTTCACAGAATAGGAAAGAATATTCAACCCAATACCCATTTAATAAGGGGTTAATATCCAGGATATACCAGGCACTGGTATGACTTCCCAGAAGAAAACAGTCAACCCCATCAAAAAATTGGGAGAAGAAATGAACAGAAATTTCAACAGGGAAGAAATTTGAATGGTCAAAAACATTATGAAAAAAATGTTCATCATCATTCATTAATCATCAGAGAGATCCAAAATCAAAACAACAATGAGATATCATCTCAACACAGAGACTGGAGCATAGCCAAGAGCGGAAAAACAACAGTGCTGAGGTGTAGCTGTGGGGAAAGGGGACTCTTATCCATAGTTGGTGGGAATGTTGAGTGGTACAGCCTTTTGGAAGACAATTGGACATTCCCCAAAGACTAGAAATTGAGCTCCTTTGCTTGACCATACCACTTTGGGAATATACCCTGGAAAGCCAAAAAACACATAGGTAGAACCATCTGCACTTTTATTTTACGTAACAGCACTATTCACAATAGCCAGAATCTGTAAAGCAACCAGAGTGCCCAAGAACTGATGACTGGA
This sequence comes from Cryptotis parvus, assembly GCA_021461705.1. Classification (NCBI taxonomy): domain Eukaryota; kingdom Metazoa; phylum Chordata; class Mammalia; order Eulipotyphla; family Soricidae; genus Cryptotis; species Cryptotis parvus. The sequence goes on along the minus strand of JAJIBD010027665.1, from coordinate 11,232 downwards.
TAAAGAACTTTTTTAATCTACACAATGGAATACTACACAGCTATTAGGAAAATGAAGTTATGAAATTTACTATAACTGGATGGACATGGAGAGGATCATGCTGAGTTAAAATAGTCAGGAGGGAAAGGACAGATATAGAATGACTTCATTTATTTGCGGATATAAAAATGTAGTATGATACCAATATCGAAGGCCAGATAAAACATGGAGCAGGGGCTCTTGAATCAGTGGGTAGAACCTACAATATGTGTGGGAGTCAGAGGTTAGGAATACAGACAAAGAACAGAGTACTAATAATTGTAAATGATAATACCATCGTAGAACTGAGCATTGAAGTAGGCAAAGGATATCGCAGTAACTTCTTCTGTATGTATTACAGCCACGGTGTAAGAAAGAGAGAGAGAGAGAGAGAGAGAGAGAGAGAAGAATTGCCTGCCATGAAGAAGGCAGGCAGAAGAGGAAATCATGGGACAGTAGGTGGGAAATGGGCACTGGTGGAGGATAGGTGCTGGAACACTGTATGACAAAACTCAAATATGAACACTTTTGTAACTGTATATCTCAAGGTGGTATAATAAAAATTTTTTTAAAAAAGAAGTGTCCTAATTCTGCAAAGATTTGTTGTTGTTGTAAAAGGATATAAAATTTTGCCAAGTGCTTTGTCAAGTAGTCACTAAACTTGCGTACATGCACATAAAAAAGTGCAAAAGCGAATCCCCAGAAATGCAATTTTGTATGGAGAGACTATGGGGACTCTTCTATCTACTTTCCTATTTATCATATTGCTGTATTGCTTCCCTTATTTCCCAATATTTTTCTTCTTCAAAAGAAAGAACCAGTGGATTTTTGCAAATGCTAAATGATCTTGCACTATAAGTTTTTCTGTTTGCGTTTTTTAAAGAGGTTCAAACCCTCCTGAGTGAAGAACAGCTCTAAGTTTTTACTCATCAAGTCCCGTAGACATCTAGAGCATATGTCTCACTGGCTTGTCTGTTTCTTTGTCTTTTTTCCACTCTCGGAGGGCCTATGTTCACTCTCCAGTGTGTACCTTCCTCTCCCTTCACACTTTTCTAAATAAAGTTTCAGTTTAAAAAAAGATTCCTAAAAATCCACATAAATATTCACACATTCAATACATGGAACAGTTGGTATGTATATTCCCAGACCTGCTTCTAAGTGAAAGGTTCAGATAATAAGCAAAAGACTAGACTCTGTTTTACAAGTGAACATTATTTTTGTCTAAAAGTCCTGAGTCAGATGGAATTATTGTTTTTTTGCTGCGGCTAATCTTTAGTAAATAACTGAGGCTTCAAAAAGCTTCAGTGATCTGATTTATAAAATGGAAATATTATTAGAAAATTCAAATGGGTTTCACAATGATTAAGATGCTTTTGACTACACGTAATAATTTAAACAATAAGGAAAAACGTCTCTTCACCTAAAAATAGGTCCTGATACCCAGAGTTGGTTGCCTCAGTATTCAATTATACCATCAAAGACTATTACTTTGCATTTCTTGCTTCTGACATTTTCTTTATGTTTCTTTTTTTCCGGTTCTTTCTCTCTTAGACCAAATGTTAGCAAGATTTCCCTTCATAGCTCATGGGCTAGACTTTCATCATATGCTTATGCTGAAACCAATCACTCTAGAAATAGGAGTTCATGATAATTGGTTTGAGTTCAGCACTGAGATCTGACTTTCCAAAGTGTTTCTGGGAAGAGTGATGTATACAAACAGGTGGAGGGCTCGCCAGCATAAAAAAAAACTGTTTGTTTGCTACAGCTGTTATTAACCTGTAATGAGATCATTTGTGAAAGGCTCTTGGAATGGTACACTATTACGCACTCAATAAATGTTAACTAACAATATTTATTTGGTGCTTTCACCATTATAAAGTGCTCTTAATACTGTTAGGACTATATGGACTGACTTTGCAATCTATGACCTTGATTAAAGAATCATAAGTTATAAATTTAGGCATGCTTATTTTTTAAATTACTTTATTCTTGTGGTGTCTACCAGTTAATGTAGACAGGGTAGCATAGAGGCTGTCCTGTGTGGGCAGAAGAGAAGTGAAGAGCGGGGAAGACTGGAGGTACTATCCGTGGGAAAGGCTTCTCAGAATGAGATGTCCTTGAGCTAGTCTCTAAGACAAACATCAGGAAGCAAACTTGTAAAGAAAACAGGGGGCTGGGAAAATGGTTCAAAGGCCTGAGCTCATGATTTGTATGTAGAATGCCTGGGTTTGATCCCCACACTCCATGTCCTGAGTACCAGCAGGCCTGACTCCCAAACACAAAACTGGGAATAATCCTTGAGCATAGCTAGGTGTGCCCCCTTCAAAAAAAAAAAATCAAAGCACAATAAACAGGCAAAAAAAGAGGGGGCTGGAAGCATAGTACAGCGGTAAGGTGCTTGCCTAGCTGTGACCAATCCAGATTCAATCCTATGCCACTTATGTTCCCCTGAGTATAGTCAGAAGTGATCCCTGAGCACAGAGCCAGGTGTACATCGAGAGTGTTGCTGACATAGAGACCCAAAAATCAGAACAAATAAAACACACAGACTAAGGAGAGTTCTGATGGCCCGGGATATAGAGTATAAGTACTTGTGTGAGGCCCTGAGTTTGATCCTGGCATCTGGTTTGTAGAGAGGGGTTGTATAGTTAGGGGGAACAACACCTTCAATACACAGCAAGTTTATTTTTCAAATTTATTGGTCATATATTTACAGTGCTGTTGACATTCATGGTCTTTACTTAAGACCTGTTACTAATGTCACTTTCCACCCAAAGTTTGTCAGGGTTTTATTTATTTTTAAATGTTTATGTATTTATTTATCTTTATACTACTACTTTATTGGTTTGTCATGGATGTAATTTGGACACCACACCACACAGTAGTCAATTTTTAAAGTCAGAAAGACACAAGGTCAAAGATTGCAGGGATCCCTCCACAAAGTCATAATGTAAGAGCAAGTGAGATGGGCGAAGGAGGGTTGCAGAAAGGTGTACTCTCGGCACTTCAGTGGTGTTCCCAGCTCCTGTGTTTTGACCGTTGGACTTATTGTTGCTACTGTCATTATTATTTGCCGAGCCAGAGATTGACCCCAGAGCCCTCATGCGGACCCGGACAGGCACTCTACCACTAAGTCACACACCCAGCCATATAGCAGGACAGTCTAAATTGTTAGGTATTATCAGGGCTTTTTGTTTTGTTTTGGGTTTGGGGGCCACTCCCAGCTATTCTGGGGCATATTCCTGACTCTTCACTCAGGAATCACTCCTGGAGGGAGCTCAGGGGGGGGTATGGGGTGCTGGGGGTGAACCCAGCTGGGGAGCTGTACAAAGCCAGCACCTTTGTACTGGCTTTTTAGGGCTATGATCATCAATCAAAGAGCAGGAAAAGGGGACCTGGCACATTTCAGGCACAAATGATAAGGGCTTGCATGTCTCTGGCTGGAATAAGTAGCTCAACCCTCACAGCCATGTTTCACGGAGGTGACCAAAGGACATGCAGGCACTGGACAGAAGCATCAGTGTGAGAGGCAAGCTGGAAGTGGAGCTTTTTTCTTTGGAAAGTCAACTCTGATGACTTCTAGTTGAGCCACAAAGTGCAAAATACAGTTGTGAATGGATGTGGCTCAAGGCGCTAAAGCCTTTGCAAGTATGAGGCCCTAGGTTCTATCCTACCCCCATGGCCCCCTGGCTATGGTCGCACTGGAACTATGTTTGAAAATTATGGTTTATTTACTTTTTGGGTAACACATCCCACCACCAGTTGAGAGTGAAAACCAGAGGGTGGTTCTATGTCACGTGAGGTGGGAAACACGGGGAGAATACCTGCAGAGTTGGAGGAACCTTGGAAGGGTTGTGAGGGGGTCCCACTCTAGGGTCCTGCCTCCTCCTGCGAGGCCTGGAAAACCCTCCAGCACAGCCAGGAGGAAGACAAATGGAGACAGAGCAGCCAGCCTTGCAATTTGCTTTCATTCTGCTGCAGCGACTCAGCCGTGCCCCCTAAAAAGCATGCTTACAAAAAGCCTGATGTGCTTAAAACCTTCATTCCATAAGGACTAGCAAATAACCGCCATGTCTCGAAAAACCAGTTTTTTGTCAAGTCGGAGGCAGGCCCATAGTCGGCTCGGTCAGGATGGACAGGCGCAGATTCCTCACATTTCTGCCCCATCCGGCCCTGCAAATGGCTAGGAACAGCGACAGGCATACATGCCACGAGACACCTCCACTGGAGGTGCCATCTGCGCCAGCCGGAAAGGGCGGCTGCTCCTGAGCGCTTTCCAAGAGCTGCCCCTAAGACAGAATGTTTCGGCTCTGCTACACCCAGAAGATATAAAACAGCCAATATATTTGAAAGAAGCTGCAATCAAGAGCAAAAAGTAAACACTGGTGTGATGCCAGCAAGTTAAGGAAGCAAGAAACTCTCCGCCAGCCACCCCTTCACTGGTTGAGTGGTGGAGGGTGAGCTGGAGAGCAGCTAGCGCCTTTCTGGGCCGCTTGCTCTCAGCTGACTGGAGGCATGGTCGGCCTTGTGCTGGGGAACAGCGGTCTCTGCACGGTTACTGTCCATAACAAGCCTGAGGAAAAAGCGCTTCCCTCCCTTTCCTCTAACCTAGAGCTTTTGGAAGGGTGTGTGGGGAGAGTGTTTAGGGTGGAGGGTGGACCAGGTGTTCAGCTCTGCAGTCAGGGCTCATGGTGCTGGGGGTTCGACTGCAGTCAGCTGTGAGGGAAGGCCAGCACCCCTACCCTCTGTCCTAGGTCTGAGGCGCTCAGAGCCCACAACTTTTATTTTGCTGGTCAGTGGGTGGGGCTCATCAACTCTTTCCTGAGACCCCAGGAAGGAGTGAGGGTGCGGGGAGGGCTCTGACCTTCTGGCCGGACCGGCAGTGGCGGGAGTGTGAGGGGGGTTACGTAAGCGGGTGTTTGCTGTTAGCCCCTTCTTACATCCCAGAACTTTGTCATGACTTTTTTGTTTTGTCTTACAGCACCAGAGTTTTGTCATGACTCATCCTAGTGTGGCCTCCATCTTCTAGAGCCTGTCCATGCTGGCCTGCTGGACTGGCCACACTGTCACCCGACCATGAATTCAGGGACATGCTCTTCCTGGGGCCTCAGCTTCCTGTGCCTCACAGAAGCGATGTTTCTGTGTTCAGAAGTGACTGACTGCCTATGTCCCTCCTGTACCTCCTCAAGGACAAAGGCACCTGCTCGACCCCTGAACTCAGGTGAGTGCCTGCACCCAAAGAGCCCTCAGAAAGCTCTGTATAGCAAGTGGGACAAAGGTGGGCTCAAGCTTTCAGATGCCCTCTAGTGCCCCCAGTCTTGTCCACCCACTGCTCCTGTATGCTTAGGCTGGCACACAGGCGGACCAGTAACAAACCTGGGGCCAGGTTCAGAGGGGCAGAAACTGGGCATTGAGTCTCAGCTGTCCAACAGTAACATCAAAAATAAATAAATAAATATATTGGGGCCAGAAGATATAGCTCAAGTGCTGAAGTATACACCTGCGTGTGCCAAGTCCTGAGTTGAATCCCAGCCTGCAGGGCAGGCAGCTAGGAAGGAAGGAGTAAAAGAAGGAGGAGGAAGGAAAGAAGGAAGGAACGATTAACACGAATGAATGGAGGGAGAGGAGAAAGGGAAGGGGGAGGGAGGGGGGGAGGGAGGAGGGGGAGGGAGGGAGGAGGAGGGAAGGAGAAGCAAACTCTACCAACTCTGGTGCAAAGGCTGAGAAAAAGCTCCTTGCTGCTCTGGTGGGGGGGTGGGGGGTTCCATCTGACCTGACACCCCCTACCTTGGGAGAAACCCTTCAGCAGGTAGAGCTTGGCCACTAAGGCTCTTTTCTGTCTTAGGTAGGGCTATGTTTTCAGGTGGTTTATTTGAACTCCTTTAGCCCATTATATCCCCAGAGCCCAAGACTAGTTTCTCTGGGTAGAAAAGGCACCTTACTACACAAGCAGGGCAGCTATGTTCCCCAAGCAAAAGATATTGCAAATAACACTTGCTGATTTATTTGTCAACACAGATAAAGCGACTATCTCAGGAATGATCCAGTAATGAGAAAAGCAACCCTGAACTCCAGTAAGAAACACAAAAGCTCCCTCTAGTACTGGCTTATTACCTAAGTTGGCTGCAATCCCAAGCCATACCAAATGGGGGACGCTATATCCATTGCTTCTCTGACCAGCAGTCACCTTTTGCCTCTGACAATAAAGATGGAGCCAGTACTAGTTCTCCCACCCCTCATTGCTTTCAGCTTAAGTTTTTTCTCCTAGGTACCAGGTTCTTTTGTTTCTTAGGTTTGCACACTTTACACACACACACACGGCACATACACACACACACAAAAAAAACCTCTGGTGGAGGATCCCTACTTTACAACGTTCATCTCTTCTCCACTCTGTTTACCTGATCCCTGGGACCTTGGAAACCAAAGAAAACTTTGAACATTTAGCCCAAATCTTGTCTAATTCAACTTCTATTTATTTCAAACATTATTGAGCACCTACTATTTATATAAGGCCCTGAACTAAAGGTTGAGCTAATTAAAAGATGAGTAATAATGTTTTAGAGCTAATTTGGGAAAGTTGGCAAAAAACTTGTGGATTAGGTAAGTTAGAAGATAGAAAGAGTAACAGGTCATAAGTATTCAGAGAATATCTATCCTGGCAGTAGAAGGAAAGTTTCAAAAAGACAAAAGAAAACTAGGTAAAGAAGGACAAGAAGAAAATTCCAGAAAAGGCAGTAACATATACAAAGGCATGAGAATAGGAAATGTTCTGGCCTGTAGGAGAGGCATCTCCTGCAGCCAATGTGAGCATTGGATATTACAGGAGATGAGTCTGAGAACACAGGAGAAGCTTCTGGAAGGTTCTAGAAGATCCTTTAAGCCTCCCAAAGGGCTTAGACTATCTTTAGTACATTGTGAAGAACCCATAACTAGTTTCAAGCAGGAAATTATATGATAGTGTTTGGTGTTTGGTAACTAATAAAGATGGATTTAGGGTAGGGTTTTCTTAAAACTACTTTTGTTTGGTAGCTTATTGAAATGAGAAATCAACAAGACAGAATTGATTCCCAAAGTTTCTGCCCAAGTCATTTAAGAGATGTGGCATGCTGATGAGTTCCTGATCCCCAGGGTAAGACTAAGACTTCCAGAGGTTGTTGAGTTACTATAACAGTATTGTTGCCTCTTAGGTGTTACATCAAAAAAGGTCAGGGCATTGAGCTAAAGGCATCTTCATAGATGACTCACCACTAACAAAGCATCTGGAAGCAAAGATAAACTTATGGGACTTACATGAAACTAAAAGCTTCGCCTCAAAAGAAACAGTGACCAAGATACAAAAGACAGCCCACAGAGTGGGAAAAACTATTCACCCAATGCCCATCTGATAAGAGGTTAATGTCAAGATATACCAGGCACTTGTAGAACTTTAGAAGAAGAAAACAGCCAACACCATCAAAAAATGGGGAGAAGAATGAAGAGGGAAATAAATAAAGAAATTTGAATGGCCAAAGGCATATATAAAGTGTTCTTCAATCATTAGTCATTAGGAGATGTAAATCAAAACAAGAATGAGATATCTCTCACCACAGAGACTGGTACACATCAAAATAGCAGGAACAACCCGTTGCTGATGTGGATGCAGGGAGAAGGGACTCTCATTCACTGTTGATAGGAATGCTGATTGGTCCAACCCTTTTGGAAAACAATATAGACGTTCCTCCAAAACCTTGATATTGAGCTCCCATTTGACCCAGCATGAATACTCCTGGGAATATAGCCTGAGACCCAAAAACACCCAGCAAAGCTAATATCTTCACTTCTATATTCATACAGCACTTATTCACAATAGCCAGAATCTGGGAAACAACCTGAATGCCCTGAGAACATAGACTGGATAAAGAAACTATAGTGCATCTACACAATGGAATACTATGCAGCTGTCAGGAAAAACAAAGTGATGAAATTTGCCTGTCATCGATGAATATGGAGAGGATCATGCTGAGTGAAATTAGCCAGAAGGTAAAGGACAGATATGGAATGGCTGCATTCATTTACGGGATATAAAAAAATAGTATGATACGAATATCAAGGTCAGACAAAACATGGATCAGGAGGGTCTTGTTAGTAGTTCAAATCTACTACAAGTGAGTGAGAGTCAGAGGTTAGGTAAGACAGAGTATAGGCCAGTGTGCTAATAATTGTGGAAATGATAATGGCCACCTAGAACTGAGCTATGAATGTAGGCTAGAGATACACATGGTAACCCCTAAATGTAGTACTACAAATCACAATGTGTAAGAAGGAGAGAGAGAGAGAGAGAGAGAGAGAGAGAGAGAATCCTGCTATAGAGTATAGAGGCAGCCTGTGGTAGGAGGGGAAGGAATCAGGGAACATTGGTGGTGGGAAATGGGCACTGGTGGAGGAATGGGTGCTGTAGCACTGTATGAATGAAACTTAATCATGATCAGTTTTGCAATTGTATATCTCATGGTAGTATAATGAAGTAATTTTTAAAGGTCAGGGGTGAATTAATAGTACAGTGGGTAGGGCATTTGACTTGCACACAGCCAACCTGGGTTTGATTCCCAGCTGCCGTATGGTTTCCCGAGCACTGCCAGGAGTAATTCCTGAGTACTGAGTCAGAAGTCACCTGAGCCGCTAGGTGTGACTCAGAGTGGAAAAAAATAAACAAAAATCAATGCTAACTAAAAATTGCAAAAGGAGGCCTATAGTCTTTTGATTTTTCTCAAGATATTGGAATTAAATGTTTTATGATTGCAAATATATATCCTGAGCATTTTTTATGTTTTTCTCTTAGCTGCTCCCTTGCTCCATGATATCCTAAGCTCTGTTGTCAGCCTGTTGCTGGATGCTGTGATTTGCAAAGTAAATAGGACTGGAGAAGATATCATGACTCCACATAAGCCAAAAGCTCAAATAAAGAGGAGAAAAAGAAAGGGACAATAGACAGTTTGTGCTTTGGAGGTAAGAGCCTGGTCTGTTTGCAGATTAAGGAGAGGGAAGAAGTGGGAAAGGGGACTGAACACATCAGTAACAGAAGAGGATGGTGTCCAGGTGAAAAGGAGAGAGCTGAAGAGTCCCAAAAGAGGGTTGACTTGATGCAGAGGATCTCCACAAAGGATCCCCACAAGGATCCCCAGAAGATCCCCAGCAAGTTGACTTGCTGCAAGGGTCCCCCTGGATGATCTAAGGACCACCTTTCACAAATTCCCCACCAGATGTTAGCTCAGGTTGGGGTGGTTCTTTGTTGCAGAGTGCAATTCCCAAATATGCATTTCATGGATGTTTGTTGTATCAAATCTACTAAGCTAAATTTACACACACACACATACACTTTTACACACAAACATGTGCACTGAGTAGCACTTCCTATGCTTGGACACTTTTTGTAGTTTCAAATATATGTATATAATATCTATATACATACATACACACGCGTGTGTGTATATATAATATGTGTGTATGTATATATATGTATATATGTGTGTGTGTGTGTGTGTGTAAGGTGCAGTGCCCAGTTGCATCGGCAGGTGGCAGGAGACAGGCCTTTCTACACCCAGGGTTCTGCCCGTGGCCCTGGATGGTTGATGAGTCTGACACAGAAAAGACTGGGTTCCTAGGATGGACCCAGAGCCATGGCAAAGCCTGACAAGCTACCCAGTGTTTTCAGGGGGCTTACTCCTGGATCTGTTCACAGGGGTCATTCTGATGGGGCTCAGGGGGGACCATATGAGGGGTCCGGGAGGGTTGAGCTTAGGGTGGCTGCATGCAAGGTAAGCATCTTGCTATACACTCTCTCCAGCCCCCTATTTATTTTTTTTAGACAAACGGTCAAGAAGTTATGTGCTCTTGGAGAAGGGGGAAAGAGGAGAGAGGGGGGGGGCACTCTACTTTTTTTTTTTTTTTTTCTTTCCTTTCTTTCTTTCTTTTCTTTCTTTCTTTCTTCCTTCCTTTCTTTCTTTTTCTTTCTTTCTCACAGTAGTCGGAACATACTCTAGTTTTGTGCTCAGAAATAACTTCCTAGAGGTGACAGAGTATCATATAGGTGCCAGGGATTAAAGCTAGAGTTGACTGCTCACTGGGTGGTCACTTACTTAACCCACATATTATCTCTTTGGCCCTTCATATCACAATTTCAAAAACTTAGTAAAACAACTTGATGCGCCAACTACCGTCGATGATCGAGAGTCAGGGTTACTGTCTCGTTTGCCAAGAAGTCAGTAGAAAATCAGATGGACTGGACATGCAATGCGACTTGGAGACAACAGCTGGACTAGAGCCATTACTGACTGGATCCCACGGGACGTCAAAGATCACGTGGCCACCCAAATACAAGATGGTCAGACTTCTTTGTCAATACCCTGAATGAACATTTGAAATCTTTGTACTCCTAGAGTAAGCAGATGCCATTAGGCTACACTGGCACATGACAGGGGGACAAATGGAAACATTACTGATGCCTGCTTCGAGCAAATCGGCGATTAAGGGATGTCAAGTGATCAAGTAATAAAAGTGATTAAAAAAATCTTATTCCCTTGCCATGATGTTTTTATATCATACACATTTAAGCAAAAATTAATTGACATTTTTTATTTTTTAAAAAGTTCACTTTTGTATTTATTTATTCTTTTTGGGTCATACCCAGAAATACTCAGGGATTACTCCTGGCTCTGCACTCAGGAATTACTTCTGGTGGTGCTCAGGGGACCAAATGGGATGCCAGGGATCAAACATGGGTTGGCCTTATGCAAAGCAATTGCCTCCCCACTGTGCTTTATAGCTCCGGCCCCCAAAAATAATTGACATTCTGAATGACGTTCCATGATTATTCTGCATAACTACCCGCAGAACCACTCCCAAAGGGAGCATGGATGATATGTTTGAAACAAAGTCCATAGAAATTGTTATTTCCTTTTTGTCTCTTTTGTAAGCCACCAATTCACTATCAACTAAATAGGTGCTGTGCTTACAGAACTAAAAGCACACATTAAACTGAGTGATGATTATTTGACTATGCAACTAGTTAGGTACGCACATATAGAGAGGTTCGGTTGGTGGGGATTAAAGTAGTAAGATTGTCCCTCTGAGGCCCAAGAGGGTGCCAAGGGACAGAGAGGGAGCAACAGAATTAGGATTGTTCCCAGTTGTCTGGAGTTTTAGTCAATGATCTTCTGTTGTGTCCTTTCTTTT
>JAJIBD010027664.1:0-79951 GCA_021461705.1 Cryptotis parvus | reverse complement strand
ACCGTGAGATATACAAATAAAAAGATATACAATTAAAAAGTTCATGTTTGGGTTTTGGTCATACAGTGTTCCAGCACCCGTCCCTCCACCAGTGCCCATCTCCCACCACCAACATCCCCAGTTCCCTCCCCCTTCCCCAGCCCACCTCCATGGCAGGTTCTTTATTTCTTTCCCTTTCTCTCTCTTTCTCTTTTCCTTCCCTTCCAGACTATGGATTACAGAACATCCATTAAAAGTTTGTCATGTGTATCCTTTTGCCTCTATTTAATGCTCAGTTCTAGGTTGGCATTAGTACCCTCGACCATTATTAGCACCCTGTCCCATTTTCTGTCTTACCTAACCTCTGAGCTCCCACACGTTTGTGATAATTTCCACCTTTGACAAGACCTCCTGATATATGTTTCACTTGACCTTGGATATTGGTATCATAATATGTACATATATATTTATGCCATGCAAATAAATGCAGTCATTCTGTATCTGTCTCTCTCCTTCTGGCTAATTTCGCTAACATAAAGAAAGGATAAACATATGGGACTACATGAAACTAAAAAGCTTCTGCACCTCAAAAAGAAACAGTGACTAAGATACAAAAGCAGTCCACAGAATGGGAAAGAATATTCACCCAATACCCATCTGATAAGGGGGTTAATATCCAGGATATATCAGGCACTGGTAGAACTTTACAAGAAGAAAACAAACAACCCCATCAAAAATTGGGAGAAGAAATGAACAGAAACTTCAGCAAGGAAGAAATTCGAATGGCCAAAAAACATATGAAAAAATGCTCATCATCACTAATCATCAGAGAGATGCAAATCAAAACAACAATGAGATACCATTTTTACACCACAGAGACTGGCACATATTCAAAAGAGCAAGAACAACAAGTGCTGGTGTGGATGTGGGGAGAAAGGGGACACTCATCCATTGTTGGTGGGAATGCTGGCTGGTACAGCCTTTCTGGAAAACCCACACTGTATTTAGCATTACCTCTCTACCAGGCTCATCCCTCCACCTCATTTATGCTCCATAAGCCCTGAGCTGTAGACTCTCATTAACCCCATTTCTTGATGGGAAGCAGAATTAGAGAGGCCACTTGCCTTTTCCACCATTACACAGACACCCAGGAAAGAACTCAGGATATTGACCCAATCTGTATGAGATCTTGAGGATAAGACCTTCATGCCTTCCCCAAGACACTGAATGTGTTTACTTCTTTTGAAGCAATCACCCACCAATTTGAAGGAGTTGTGTCTTTTTTGTTTTCAGAAAATAGTGTGGGTGAGTTTGGGGCAGAGAGGCTACACTGACTGCTGGTCTCTTGGCATTGAGACAGAAGCCTAGTGTGTTAATGCCAAGCAAACACATAATGTATGAACACGGAGCCTAAGTGTCTCTTACCTCATTCTGTTTCATGCTCGTCACCAGTTCTATAGCCTGAATCCACAATTGTCTTGGAAGAGGGAGGGAAGAAAAGAAAAAATCAATTTGCAGTGTGCACCCCAGTCCAGCTAAAAGGCATCTCTGACAACAGGGTAGTATTACAATACTCTGGTTTCTGGAAGTTGGCTATCATGTAAAATTCTTGTGATTTCCATTTTGGTGGGCACTAGTCTTTGGAAATTCATGACTCGATTCCTCATTCTCTCTCAGATATCACAACTCAAAAATACTCTGTTGACCATATGCAGTGCCAGGAATCAGATAAAGGTCAACTGCATGTAAGTACAGGCGCCTTGACCCCTGAGATTAGCTGAGTGCTTAATCCTTATTTTTAGGCCTATTTGACTTTGTGGCCCCGCCACTCTAAATCTTCCCACATACACAGTGTAAACCAACAGGACTTCAGTCTTGCAAAGAACCAGGAAAGGTGCTTACTCAGCATTAGTCCAAGGTGTCATTTTCGTTGCCATTCTCATTGTAGGGATGCACAGGGGCCTCAGCACAGTGGGATTGAAGAATCTTATGATATCTGAAAGGACTACAGAGAGATACCTTGAGACCCTGGCTTGACACTGGGACTCACATGGACAGACAGACTCCCTTGAGGTGGTGGTACCTGACTGATGTCCCTCTCAGAATTATTGCCCTCTCACCCAGTATGGACTATAATGCGAAACTCCCAGAAGTCTCCTGTAGTGAATGAAGTAAAAACATTGCCATCTTTCAAATAAGATGCCAAGTCCTGTACCGTATGTGTCACTTGTGTGAAGGTTTAACTGAAGCTATGATACATGACATGATTATTAGCTCTTCCAACTAGTAGGGATTTGGACCAAACTTTGCCTAAACTATTCCCTGTCAGTCTCTTTCTGCTTGGAGAGAAATAGTAGCTGGGTCAGGGATCAGCCATTGTCACCTATACTATTCGTGACAACAGGATTGGGCGTTCTAGAGAATACAGAAAAAAACCCCTTCAGGCTAACAAAAAGAGGGATAGCATAAAATGGCAAATTCAGTAGCAGTGCAGCAGATGACTTTGGTCTTGAGCAGAGAGTGAAGATCCTGGAATGGCCTGGAGTGAGATGCTGCAATACTAGCCCCAATCCCATTCTATCTATCCAGCAGTTTCTGGGGCTTTGTGTGTGCACATTGCTGAAGGCAGCTTGAATTGGTCTCCTGAGAGCTGCAGCAGTGCACAAGAGGCACTGGGAAGAGGTGACTCTGCTTTGCTGCTGGCCTAGTCTCTAAAGTCGGGGTGCTCTTTCTGCTTCATCTCAGCCTGGAGCTAAATGCTCCCCTTCCATCACACATCTTTTCTTTGGAGCAACCACACAATATAAAATGATGTAACTTTCAGGGGAGCATCACCATAGATCAGTCTGTGATTGAAGATAGGTCAGCACTAAAACTTCATACACAGATACTCACTCCCCTTCCCATTTGTTTATGATAATCACTGAGTGGCATTACTTAACTCATCCATGACATTGAACTCATCCATGACAGGCCAAGAGAGGTCTGAGCCCAGCTGAGTACTGTGCCCATATGCATGCAGGCACACACATGTGAACACAATTTTGTGCTTATATACACAGAGAGGCAGCAGATTGGATGGGATGGAGATTGTCATTATTTTCTTTGAGAAAAAATTAAAAGCACAAATTTATGGGGTCATATCATTGGGAAGGAATGGATTTTTAAAGTGTACTGTTGCTTCCCTGGATTCCAACATGACTATGGATACTTTCACTTAAGTCTGCCATTTTCTTTAATTCTTTTGGATTTTTCAACCAGAACTTTTATTCATACTATAAACGTTAAGATGAACTACATGGTGCAACAGCTGCTCTCTTGGGTTTAGGTGTTGCTCCTTCACAGACTCCATTTCTTAATCTGCAGTACACAATTATCAGGAGCCTCATGAAACCATTTGCTGTGGTGTTCCTCTTGGTATTGGCACTCCAGTGATACAATCTCTTGCACTTGGCACAGTAGCAACACTTGCCACTACTGCAGGTGGTAGATCTTGGAGAGGTGGCAGAATGTGTGCATCTTCTGTGATGCTTCCCGAATAATGACATCCCCTTCAATATATTACAATTATGGTGGAAACAATAAAGGCCTGAAGAAAATGCACTTCCACTAAATTGTATTTTGGATCATTGAGGAAGTCATCACAGCGATGATTTGGGGATTATGTGGTGCAGAGGATTTGAGGGAATTTGAGTTCAGAGCTGTTGGAGGACACACCCTAATTATCCCTGGGCTTCAGCTAACCCAAAAGCCTCTACATCTGCTAACAGTATCTTCATTTTGCCTAAGGCTCTCTCCTGTGGGTCACATTGGTAGACTGGGGCAGGATTGTATCTATTACTCTTCTGAATAGCAGAATATTCCTATCATGAGTATATACTAGCTTCAGAGAACTCCTGAAATCCCATGGGTCCCTACAGGGGACATATGTGTAGTTTTTCTAGTATATTACTGGAGATGTTTGGCTCCACCATTAAATCATCAGCCCTGATAGATCATAGATTCATTATAGCCTGCCCTCAGCAAGTGAACATGACTCAGTAATGCCATAGGCAAAGTGTGCAAAATTCATTCTAATACAGGTTGGACCTTGTGGAGCTTTAAAGATACCACTTGTCACTTGTCTTCCAGTTGTTCGTTGATTTGCTCGAGCATGTGCCAGTAACATCTCCATTCTTTGGGAATGAGATCCATTATTGCTACTCTTTTTTGGCATATCGAATACACCACAGGTAGCTGTTTAAAGACATAGCTAGCAATATATATTCTTGGTATAAAATATTATACTATTCTCTATAAATTAAATCATGAGTTGCATTTGATCAGGTAAAAATTACCCCCTATATAGGATCTTTGCAGGAAGCTTGAAAGGCAATATTCTGCTCTGGCAAATTAGCATTTGTAAGGCCTGGTCCAGGTGAGTATACCTAGAGATTTGCATTTAAGTGCTGGGTTTTTGGTCTTGACTGAGACCCATCCTTTTGGGCCTGACCTGTCACAAAAGGTATGTAAAAGAAGCCAGAAAGAAGAAACTCTCTCTCTCTTGGCCTGCCTCCTGCCTTCCATCTTAGGTCTCATCTCTGACCTGAGTACATAGCTTGGGTCCAGTGTCCATCTTGTCTGAGGGTCCTGACCAGAAAATGTGGTCTGGGTCTGACTAGGAACTGGAAGTTTGGGATTCTTCTGACCTTGGATTGTATTACTAGAAATTGTTTAAGTAAAGCTTTTTGGAACTTTGCTGGATTTATGAATTTCACACATGGGCCAGCCACCAGTGTGGCATAAAGGAATTGACTCCCATATATAGCCCAGGAACCCAGCCATTCCTCTACAAGGGCTAATAGCAAAAGCAGCCTTTATGTAATCTCCCTGAAAACTCTGTATATCCTTTTTGATTTATGTCTACTGCATAAGTTGTTTCTCTTTGCAGCAACTCAGGTTTGCAGAACAAAGGATTCTGGCCCTGAAACAAACATGGGCATATACAGAAAATTGGCAAATCATTAGCACCTTTTGACAGTTTTCAGTGGATCCCTGTTTCCACCAGCATGACCACCAATAACTACCCATCTTTCAATCTGAGCCTGGACAGTTGGATGACAGTTCTCACCTTACCATGCTGGGTGATGGGTACTGATGCTGGCATGGCATAGGATCATTACTATGCTGACTTGTAGCCCCTTCATAATCTCTAGTTTATTTGACAGATCACTGAAATATTCCTAGTCTTTATATTCACTGGGTGATAAGCTCAACAGAGCCTCTTCTGCTGTGCACTGGTTCTTCTTGCTGAATGACGATTGTAATGAGTGAGACTACCTGATTTCTGCCATGCTGCATTTACCTGAATGCATATTCTTTGGCATAACACCATGTTAGCACTACTAACAGTAGGGATCTAGTGACTCTCAGAATGAAGAGAACTCTTTGGTAAAATAAGAAACTCAGGACAGTTTCCAGAGATCATATTCTTAAGTATGGCAGAGACACCAAGGTTGTGCATATGTATTGACACCAAGGAAATACTATAATAAAGATTCCTCACAGTGATATTATGGCTTATTTCTAGTAGTTTAAATTTCATTTTCCTAAAAACAATGACTGATTTTAGAAGTAAGAGTTCTAACAGAATGACAAGTATTGAAAGTATTGGAGTCTTCTCTTTGGGGAAATGGGGATATCAAAACCATGGTCAAATTTTTTCAGATAAAAGTCTCTAATTACTTATTGGAGATCTGGGAGAGAATAAAAATCTTTGGTCTCTGGCTACGACTTGATCACTTGATCACTTCACTTGAATCCCGTTATTCATCAATTTGCTCGAGCGGGTGCCAGTAACATTTCCATTGGACCCTATCATGTGCCAATGTAGCCCAATGGCATTTGGTTGATTCAGGAATATGAAGAGCCTCAAACTGTTCCTTCAGGGTCTTACAAGGAAGTCTGCCCATCTTTTAGGTGGACGGCCACGTGATATTTTGGCCCGTGGGATCCAGTCGGTAACAGCTCTAGTCCAGCGGTTGTCTCCAAATTGCATTACATGTCCAGCCCATCTGATTTTTGATGCCTTGGCAAACGAGACAGCGTCCCTGATTCTGGAATAGCGACAGAGGTCAGAACTCCGGATTCCTTCTCTCACTTGAGTAGGTGTGATATTCCAAGCATAGCTCTTTCGATTCCTCTCTGGAATCGCAAATGTAACAAAAAATGTTTATTTTCCTGGCTACGACTCTCCAATTTGTTTGTTTGTTTATTTATTTATTTATTTATTTATTTATTTATTTATTTATTTATTTATTTGCTCTTTGGGTGACACCCAGTGATGCACAGAAGTTACTCCTGGCTCTTCACTCAGGAATTACTCCTGGTGGTACTTGGGGACCATTTGAGATGCCAGGGATAAAACCCAGGTCAGTCACGTGCAAGGCAAATGCCTACCCACTCTGCTATCACTCTGGCCCCACTCTCCAAATTTTCTTGTTCTTCCTATCCTTCACTCAATACCTGTTTATATCTCTGTGCTCAGAGACTTGGACACAACCTCACACCCAATTCAGGGTGGGGGGGGTTTAATATCCTGATTAAATCAGTCCTTTCAGCATATCCTATTCTCAAAGGCATGTGACCAATGATTCTAGAGTATCCATTTAGTCATGAATCAAGAAATTGTTTTTTTTGTAATAGGACACTATCACTATCACTATCTTCCCGTTCATCATCGATTTGCTCGAGCGGGCACCAGTAACATCTCCATATGACCTGTCTCATGCAAGTAGAGCCCAAGGGTGCCTTCTTGCTCCAGGAACATAAAGAGCCTCAAACCATTCCATCAGGTCATGGGAATGAGGTCTATAATTACTGGTATCTGGCATATCAAATACAACACGGGTAGCTTGCCAGGTTCTGCCGTGCGGGTATCACACAAATAGGTATTCTTATTAAGAATATAAAGCTCACCTGTCTCCACTCTCACACATATCTCCTGGGTTTCTTCAGTCCTACAAGCAAAACAAAGACAAGAGCTCAGATAGTGCTTATGCTCCTGCCAACAGTTCACCCTTACGTGGTGTGGTCTGTTCATAAGTAGCATTGGCTCCTCCCTGGAGCTGGTGTTGAGTTTATCCTTCCTAGAGTCATATACACTTCTCAAATGACAACAGAAATGCCAAGATAACGTGAAATGTTGAGTGGTTTTCCCTTTACATGGTCCTCAAATGTTTTCAGTTTCAACCTAATTTGAAAGAGATGCTGATCTGGATGTAGCTCATGAAAGAGTTTTTTTTTCTCACCCTGCCTGAATTCCTGGTAGAAGAGGGACTAGCAAGCACAAAGTCCTCATTTCCTTCACTAACTTCCTCCATTATTCACCTAGAGGAGTTTAGAAGATTCCATGTTACCCCAAGTCTTGGCCAGTCATGCAGAAGACTAGTTTGTATCAGCTCTGCTGCTTCTCCCTACAGAGTATGAAGCACAGAAGCTTCCTGGATTTAGGGTTTCCTCCTCAAGGAATCAAGCAAGACAACATGGCAATGGGGCACCTCATCCCATCCCTCTGGGTCCAGGTAACTCACCTATTCAGCTTATCCATCACACCAACAGTGCTTGGAAATGGCGACTGGAGGAGAGAAAACACTTGAATCAACCTTCCTGGGGAAGCTATACGCTCAACTTCCAGCGACCAAAGCTTCCACTGACCAGAGACTATGATCAGAGAAGAGTTGGGTCCTCCATTTTGCTTTCCATCGAGGAAAGACTGGTTTCCCTAAAGTCTGTTTTTTAAAACATCAGAGCCATATAGTGATATACAAGGCTTACATTCAAATGTATAATTAAGCCCCCCCCATACACACATACACACATTCGGCACAAGTGACCCTTTATGATCTCAAATTAACTTGCTTTCTGTTTTTACATGATTAGTAGAATGTAAGCAGGAGCAGGAGTTTGTGTATCTGTTTCTTTTATTCTTGTGGAGGCACAACTGGCAATGCTCAGGGATTACTCCTAGCTCTGAATCAGGAATCACTTCTAGGGGCTGGAGTGATAGCACAGTGGGTAGAGCATTTGTCTTGCACACAGCCAACCAGGGGTCTGATCCCTGGCATTCCATAATAACCCCTGAGCACCACCAGGAATAATTACTGAGTGCAGAGCCAGAAGTAATCCCTGAACATTGCAGGTATGGTGACCAAACAAAGCAAAAAAAAAAATAACGTCCTATAGTACTCAGGATTCTAGATGTGGAGCATGGGATTGAACCCAGGTAAGCTGCATGAAAGACAAGTGCCCTACAAACTGTACTTTTCCCTACCCAGCAATGTGTCTTTTCATTGACCACATAACTGTGTTTTCAATAAATAGTTTAGTTTAAATATTTAAAGTCATCCATAAATATTATCTCTAAACCTTATTTTAGTAGCTGAAAATATTTATTTCTAAGTTTCTAATTCTCCCTTTCCATGACAAAGATACACACAGGATTTAACTTCACTGTACATGGAGGCAAGGCACTTAATCTAGTAGATGTTCTGTTTGAAATGTTCTAGGGGTGCTTGTCATCACAATTGGATACACAAATTACTACAAAAATAGTAACTGCTGAGTTCTATTCTTTTCACTATCTCTGATACAAATAATCTTTCTCAAAATTCCTGGAAGATAAAATATCCAGTTGTGAGTTGACAGTTGAAACTATATTGGCCACTCCCACCATAACACCTGCTGCTGATTTCCTATACAATCCCTTATATCCATAACTAGCAGGGCTGGAAGAGCTCATTCATGCAAACAAGCCACACCACTTTGAGAACAAAAAGAATCTAGGTCAATTACACAAGTTAGTCCTTGTACCCGTGTGCCAGAAAGTTCCCCAAAGAAGTCATTAGGAAAAATTCCCTGTAAATTCATTGACTTCCAATAATTTTCTGAGCTGATGTCATTATGAACCAGATTAAGTTCTGATGTTCTCTCAGGGCACACAGAAGAAGGTGGCCTCCATGGAAGTTCTTTGGGGGATCTCTCCTGAAAGTTGAGGTGACCATGAGTTTTATAATAATTTGTGGTGGGTAGAAAACCACCATGGTCCGAAATGCTCTTTTCCTGTTATGGGTCCTGGTTTTATATGAGGGGCTGAGGAGAGAATGACAATCAGAGCATGGGTTGAATAATTCAAAACAGTTCTATTTCAGAGCACTGAACAAGAGTCCTGTTTCAATTCGTTTAACCTTAGAAACCTGACTTAGTTTGGATTTTCTGGACTTGAAAGAATATTTATTGGGTTCTTTCAGTTGGTGGCACACTTTCAGGGTCATAGAATATATGATCCTCAGGGACACATGGGCTCAGCAAAGTCACCATAACTTTGTATCCTGATATCTTTTGCCCTCAGTCCCATTGTTCTCCCTCTTCAGCAGGATCAAGTCCCACACCTCACGCTCATCAGTGTTGAATTCGATCCAGCACATGGGAGGAATGAATATCGTTAGAATTCTGCATAAAGACTGCTGGAAGGGCCCAGAATAAATTAAATTTTTCCAAGTTTGATTTTGATGAGAGAAAAGATTCCTCTTAAAAACAGGTGAAATTGGGCCGGGATTTATAGGGCAAACTAACACTTAGCTCCCAAATGAGCTAAGTACTTAAAGGAGGCTAAAAAGAATCAGTCAGCTAAGAGTAAGAGGCTGAGTTTGTAAGGTGACTCTGCTAGGGATGGGAATAGATATGAAGAAAGTGGGCAGTGAGAGAGAGAGAGAGAGAGATCCCCAATGGAGATGAGAATCTCTCAACTTCTGAAGATGAAACTCCAAATGACCGAGCCCTGAAAAGAGAAAGTGACCCTCTGAGAGAGCCCCACAAAGTAATGAGAATATAGGGCCCGCATGGCAGAGCCTGGCAAGCTGTCCGATGTATGTTCAATATGCCAAATCCAGTAACAGAAATGTTTATTTTCCTGACCCTGAAAGAGCCCTCAATATGGCAGCAGTAAGAAAGGCAAACAAGCAGTGCCTGATAAAATTTCATGGCCATCCTAGGCTGCCAAAACAAAGAAGGACTAAAATGACTGTCTGTACTTTCAATGCACGTACGCTGGCATCAGAAGCATATATTGAGGATCTGATGCTGCAAGCGCAAAAGCTCAAATACAACATCATTGGTCTGACTGAGATGAGGAGGCATCAGTTGCATCATGCTGTATTTGACACAAGAGAAGAATTGTTCCTTGGAACATGCGACGAAAGAGGCATTGGTGGCCTTGGTGTCCTAGTCAACACGAACATGGCCATAAACATTGATTCATTTGAATGCCTAACAAACCAGATAGGATGACTACACTTGAAGAGATGTGGCCCGCTGCCAACAATTTCTATCTTCATTGTCTACGCACCAAAATCCACATACAAAGGAGATGAAATTGAGAAATTCTACATGGAATTGGAGGAGTTATATAAAAAAGATCACACCTTCTACAAGATCATAGTCGGTGATTTTAATGCCCAGATAGGACCAAGAAGATGGTCTGAAGAACTCCACATCGGGACCCATGGCCTAGAATGGAACGAAAAGGGTGAGAGACTATATGAGTTCATCATGTCCACCAAGACCATTCATGGGAACTCACAGTTCCAGAAAGCTGAAGAGAAACGTTGGACATGAGAATATCCTGGCAGACAGTTCCACAATGAAATTGACCACAACATCTTCAATCGACTGTTTTGTCTGACTGATGTTGCTGTTGTCCCCAAATTCCAAACAGGATCGGACCACCGTCTCCTTCATGCAAAATTCTACTTCCCACAATGGGGAGAAAAGGCTGCAAAGTTTAAGAAGAGAACTCCCAGAACGACCACCAACTGGGAACTCTTTGGCACCATTGCAGCAACATGGGAAGATACCATCATTGACGACATCGATGAAGAATACAACCGACTGGTTCAGCACCTCCATGATTGTGCAAAGAATGTCGAGAGAGAGAGACACACAAAAGGATGCCTGTCTTCAGAAACTCTCGAACTCATTTGCCAACGTGGCAAGGCGCGAGCCTCAGGAGACCAAAGCTAACGTCCAAGCTTGCTAAACGGTGCAGAGAAGCTATAAAAGAAGACCTCAAAGACAGAAGAGCAGAAATACTGGAAGATGCAGCAGAAGACGGGAAAAGCATTCACACTGCCCGCCTGTCCTTCGCGACCTATAAGACCAAGATGACTGCCCTCCGACGCTCTGATGGATCTATCACATCTTCCAAAAGGCAATGGAGAAGATTATCCAGAACTTCTACTCAAATCTCTTTGATAGCCACATTCACCTGCCCACATACCAAATTGCACAGGATGGATATGTCATTCCCAACGTTCTCCCTTCTGAAATCCGACATGTCATCTCGTCGGTAAAGAAGGGAACAGCACCAGGCCCAGACAAAAGTCAGACCCGAACACCTGAAGAATCTGCCGTCGGTACTCATCAATAACACTAGCTCAGCTCTTCACATGCTACCTGTATGAATGCAAGTTACCCTCCCAATGGAAAACCAGCAGGACAGTTCTACTGTTCAAAAAGGGAGACATCCACAACATTGGCAACTATCGCCCCATCTGCCTGTTGTCTGTCATCTACAAGCTGTTTACACGAGTCATCCTGAACAGGATTAGCAGAACACTAGATGAAGGACAACCATGTGAGCAAGCTGGCTTCCAGAAAGGATTCAGCACAATCGACCATATGCACACAGTAACCAAGCTCATTGAGGTTTGTAGGGAGTACAAGATGCCGCTCTGTCTCACGTTCATTGATTTACAGAAAGCCTTTGATTCTGTGGAGACTGAAGCAGTCATCGAAGCCCTAGCCAAACAGGGTGTTCAAACCCAATACATCAAGATCCTTCGTGTATTAAGGATTCACCACCAGGATCTCACCATTCTACAAAGAAGACAGAATGGAAAGGAATGGGAGTGAAGATAGATGGTCGGCAACTACACCACCTCCACTTCGCTGATGACATCGTTCTAATAACACCAAACATTAGCCAAGCGGCACAAATGCTGGCTGACTTTGACCGAGAATGTGGAAAGATAGGTCTACAGCTGAATCTAAAGAAAACAATGTTCATGAAGAATGAACTAGTTCCTGAGGCCCCATTCACTCTCAATGGAACAAACATCTCTGAATGCAGCAGTTATGTGTACCTAAGTCGAGAAATCAACATTATGAACGACCTAAAACCTGAGCTGTGCTGGAGGAAGAGAGCAGCATGGAATGCCTCAAAGGCATCGAAGAAATAGCTAAAAGGACAAAGAACCTCCGGCTCTGGGCACATCTCTTTGACTCCACCGTTCTCCCTGCATTAACATATGCCTCAGAGACCTGGTCCCTATGAAAGCAGGATTAGAATGCTATTCGGGTCTCCCAGAGAGGAATTGAAAGAGCTATGCTTGGAATATCATGCCTCACTCAAGTGAGAGAAGGAATCCGGAGTTCTGACCTTCGTCACTATTCCAGAATCAGGGACGCTGTCCCTTTGCCAAGGCATCAAAAAATCAGATGGGCTGGACATTTAATGCGATTTGCAGACATCCGCTGGACTAGAGCCATTACTGACTGGATCCCACAGGATGTGAAAAGATCACGTGGTCACCCACCTACAAGATGGTCAGACTTCCTTGTAAAGACCCTGAAGGAACGGTTTGAGGCTGTTCATATTCCTGAATCAACCAGATGCCATTGGGCTACATTGGCACGTGATAGGGTCCAATGGAAATGTTACTGGTGCCCGCTTGAGCAAATTGATGAATAACGGGATTCAAGTGATTCAAGTGACCCTCAGATGATGTTGTGGGATTTCATTTGGTTGTGGAGAAGGGTCATAGAGCTTTGCTGAGAAAAGGCCAGAAGTTAGGAGTCAGGACACACTAAAGATATCAATTGGCATTTAATTATTTTACTAACTTATATCTAGTGATCTTTCATCCTGTTTTCTATCTTTTGCCTATCCTACAATCTCCATCTTTCTAAAGTCTTTTTTTCTCCATTTCAGTCATATAATACTTTATATTTAAGTTTATTAATAAAGATGAACTTCTTTGAAAGCTCATTTTATAAAGTCTGGAAAAGTTCATTGATGATGGGTGCATCATTGGAATTCTGTGCATAAGAAATCATTATTCATACCATCCTAAACCACTAAATCTCAATTAAATGTTAATTTTGAAAATTTCTGTATGATCTTTGTGTTGTCAAAAGGTTGATTTTACTCACAGAAACTTAAAATTTTTTATCTCCCTTATATAAATGAAGTTGAACATTTGACTTCGAAATACAAAATTCAAAATCCTTGAATTTGGAAATTCTACAACTCAGAACATTGTTCTTTCCTCCTAATGTTGCTCTTTCCCCAGTCTGTCTAGTACCAAGAAACTCATTCAAAATATATACTTGTCCAAAATCTGTCCTCCATCTCTACTTTCCATAGATACTCACAGTTCTCTTAATCCCAATGGAAGCCACAAACTTAACATCTGAAGGTCTCAGAGTATTGACTGTGAAGACAGGAAACCAGGTAAGCAGTTCTCAGTCCTTCATTTCCCACCACTCCCCAACCTAGGAGCAGGAGCTAAGGATGAATCCTGAGAATTTAGGATGGGAAAGCGTAAGAATATGCGGTCTCTGGCAGTCCTGGGAACAATGTTTCACTCCAGTTAAGTCTCCTTATGGAGGCCACAGCTTTAACTGAGTTAGGATGGCCAAATAGCCACCATGGTAGGTCATCAAATGGCCCAAACATTCCTCTTACCTGGCCGTATTTTGCCTCTTGCTTCCCTCCATTCCTGGCTTTATATTTCAAAGCCACTACAAGTCAGTGAGAATAACAAAATTAAAAGAAACCACCAGGGAAGGAAAAAAGACTATGGTAGACTTGTAGATGGACAGAAAACATCAAAGTCTGTAAGCACAAAGACACCAGTGGCAAGACACATGAAAACAGGGCATGAGGAATCCCGGAGACTCTCCAGGACAACCAGAGTATCTGAGATTCAGTCTTCCTAGAAACCATGGACTGCTCCTGTGTGGTGTGATGAGGAACTACAGGTAAAATTTATGAAAAATATTTTTCTTTTTAATTTTACTAAAATTTAAAGCTGGGTGGTTTGCTATGCTGTTAATGGTAGAGTTTCATGCATTACACCTTTTAATACTATCCCCTCCACCAGAGTGTCCACTTCCCTCCATCACTAACATACTGTCCTTCCCACTCTAATCTCACCCGTAATTATTTAACAAAAGTATCTCTTTTTTTTCTTTAGCAAAGTACAAGGAATAATAGATAAAAAACAGACAAGGAATAATAGATAAACCCTGGGTTGCAGGGCACTACAGAAAAATAATTAAGCATAGTTTATAATGCAATCCTTTCTAAGAATAAAGCCATTGAAGGTGATGAATTCGTGAACACCAACCTCAGCCTACATGTATTATCCACATGGCAATCAGCAGAGAGGGAAATGATGGGGACTACACTATAAGGACAGGAAAGGCACGTGAGCAACCAAGCCACAACCCACATCATACATGACAATGGTTACCCACAATCAGTGAGCATGAGAAGTAGCCCTCACCCAGGCAAACCACATTAGGAGCATGTTAGTTTTATCTCTGAATGTTTTGATAGCTGTGTCTCTCAATAGAAGTTACTTAGGAATGAGAAAGAAAACAGAGGAAGTGGGAGGGACTATAAAATGTGCTTGAAAGCCAAAAAAAGGTACATGAGAAGTAGGGTTAGCACCTCCAGTGACCACTCTTTAAAGGTAACCAACCTCAGATCATGACTCAGTGACACGTACCTGAGACGGGGTGTGTGTTTGACCTTAACATCTTTGGATTGCAAGAGAATGGCAGATATTTTGGTACCTCCAACTAAAACAAAAACATCAGATATTTCAAACACTGTTATGGAAACAGAAAGCACAAGGGTAGATGGAACCCTTTTTGGGTTTCTGACTAGACTCAAAATCAAGAATAAATACTTGCTTTGGTCAGGATATTCTAATTCTTACCAATTAAAAATGCATACATGTGCATTTTTCACATATATTATTTTTCACAATAACCTTGGCATGTGGCAGGCAAAGAAAGACATTCCAGATTTGTTAGTTAGGAGAAAGAGTGTATGAAAAAGGAAAATTAAAACAGTCTCTTGTCATGGCACATGAGTCCTGTTTGCACAAGATAGATCTTCATACAACACAATTGTAATTTATCTCCTGAACACTCAAGTATGAGTAAGATGCTGAGTTCCTTATTATGTATATATTATTACAATTGAAAACTCAATAAGAAGAGACCTATTAAATTAGATTAAAAATAAAATTTTCATCTTATTTTATTGTACCAACTTCTTTGTCTATTTTTTAAATTTATTTTAATGCAAAATAAGTCATGTGATGAAGTAAGTATATGTTACTAGAAGCAGCAATCTGAAAAAAATAGAAAAATGTATCTCTTAGATGCCTTATGCTACCTGCACGGCAGAGCCTGGCAAGCTACCTGTGTTGTATTTGATATATATGCCAAATACCAGTAACAATTATAGACCTCATTCCGGAATGGATTGAGGCTCCTGGAGCAAGCAGATGCCTTGGGCTCTACTAGCATGAGACAGGACATATGGAGATGTTACTGGGGCCCGCTCGAGCAAATCGATGATGAACGGGAAGACAGTGATACAGTGATACAGTGATAGATGCCTGTGTTTAAAAGCAAGAGGTATTTGAGGGGAGAAGGAACTCATGACCAAGTTAGGAACTCCTCAATGCTGGATTCCTTGGTTTCTATGAATCCCTGAGAAGACCTGACAAGGGACTTTTGATATTTTCTTCCCAGGATTTAGAATAGCTTGTAAATTATAGGAACCAGTGAACAGCAAGTGAGACCTGTGAATTCATCTCACCTTCATAAGAAGATCAAAGTTCATTTCTGCAAAATTATTTGTTTAATTAAAAGAGAAAACACTTGCAGTCAATTTTTATCTTGCCCATATGCTGGGAAGACTTTTACCAGATGCATGCAGATAATTCACAGAATCTTTTTCAAGATCTACTTTTTCAAGCCCATTGAGAACCTTTCCCTAGAAAATTCCTGGTTTATCCTCTAAGCAAACAGTAATGAGTAATTTTAGGAGTTATTGGTGGCTAATACAATAGCACAAGGGTAGAGTGCTTTCCTTGTACATGGTTTCCCTGATCTCCCATCCCTGTCATCCTATATAGTGCCCTTGAGTTTCTCAAACAGTGATCCCTGGGCACAGAGCCAGGACTATCCCTGAGCACCATTGAGTATGCCCCAAAACAAAATCAAATAAATTTAGGATAAGTTGTTATGCTGCCTCTGCTCTACCAAGCTGAATGTCTATCCTTGGGAGAAACAGCTCTTCCATGAGTTTCCAGAAGCTCTTCCAGGAGCCTTTGGGGTGCTACAAGCTCACTTGCAGAAATATAAACTTGCCTATTACAAAGGACCCTTCCCGTGTCCCATCAGGACCAAGCCTCACCTTCGGCCACTGCTCCTCTCCTTTTGAGTTCTTAGAAAAATCTGGGTTCTGGGTAGTACCTATAAGGAAAAAAATTACTTGTGATCATTTAGTTGGAACTAACTCTCACGGGAATTTTTAACCTTCATTCCTTATTTTTCAATTCTCCCTAGGTTCCATTAATGATCCTTGTTGAGGAAACTACACATCATCTTCCTAGAATATCCTCTCTGTTCTTGGGTGCATGAACTTCTGAGAGTGCCTCCTATTAATGCAGGATATCAGGTTGAGAAGCAGAAGTGTCAGCTGGGGACAACAGTACTGAACCCTGTGTCACATACAGGCACTTACTATCAGTTTCCTCAGTTATTTCCTCAGTAAAAGCATTTTATAGTAAAATAACTGGTGCTGTTCAGAGATCCAATAAAAAAGTGGAAAAGCAGTTTAGATAAGATAATAATTTTAACAGTGTTGATTCCTCCAATCCATGAGCATGGAATGTTTTTCCATTTCCTATGATGTCCAATTTCTTTCTTGAATATTTTGAAGTTTTCATGGTAAAGATCTCACCTTTTTGTTAAGTTAATTCCTATATACTTATTGTTTTTGGACACGGTTTAAATGGAGTAGATATAATTTCTTTTCCCTCTGATTCATTATTTGTATATATAAATGCATCTTATTGTGTGTTGACTCTGTAACCAGCAATTTTTTCTGTATTGGTTCACTGTTTCTAGAAGCATTTCTAGAACTCTTTAGGGTCTCCAATATTATCATCAAGCTGTCTGCAAATAGAATTGATGCAATAGCTACCTGAATGCAGACAATATTATTCAAGAACATAAAACAGTTATAAAGTTTGTATGGAAACATGAACAATCCCTCATAGCTAAAACCATACTGAAAAGCAAGGTATGGGGAGGCATGTGTTACCTTCTTGAATCTATGCTATATAGCCAATAAAGCCATAGCAACCATCCTATGTGGTCCCTCCAGACCACCTGGAATGATCCCTGAGCACAATAGAAAGAAGCAAGCCCTGAGCACATTGATGTGCCCCAAAATAAATAAAATGCAAAATTAATTAAAGATATCTCAAGAATTCTGGACCCACAGCTGTGCTGCTCGGTCCCATGTGGAGCAGCCCATGGAGTTCTGGAGGATGGTAAATGGTTCAACCAGCCCCTGGCCAAGTCCAACATAACTCCTAGGGTTTGCTCACATGTGAGGGGGCCATGCTGGCTGGACTTGGAGCGGGATTTGGACCCCCTCCTACCATTCTTCCACCTCCATGTTTGTGGTCATGGCTGTGAGCTCCAAGCCACCACAACCAGCAACACTGGAAGAGAGAAACTCCATACTCACAGCTGCGCAGGCGCATGGTTCTCTGAGGCCACGTGACAGTCTTACTCAACAATGGAAGTTACAACCAGGTCCTTCCCAGGATCTATCACATTTATACACTGTATACAGTTCTAGATGGGTTCCAGCCCTGGCCCGTCATCCCAATAGAGCCTCACAAGAAGCCAGAGGAACCCCTACACCGAGGGCAGTCATTTTCAACATCCGGATTACAGAGGTCTTCAGAGCTCTACCGAAGAGAAAAGCAGATCTCTCCCCATTGCAGTTCATCAGTAAATGCACGGGATGAGAGCGTGCTACTGAGAGTGTACCACGCACACAGAGCCTGACAAGCTACCCATGTTGTATTTGATATGCCAAAAACCGGTAACTATTATAGACTACATTCCCATGGCCTGAAGGAATGGCTTGAGGTTCTTAGTGTTCCTGGCCGCTCATGAGGTGCCCGGGAAGCATGGCGGGTTGTAGCCCTGGACTGCCACCCCATCAGAGCCTCACAACAAGCCAGACGACCCCCCCGACTCCATGGGGGCCGCTGTATTCCACATCCCGGTCTTCTTTCTCGTCACACCTCCACCCAGCAGACCAGTCTCTCACAGCCCAGATCATCGACACCCACGCCACAGCAGTTTTTTTTTCCAAATCCGGCCCAGGTATGCTGAACCAGAGACTCTCAGACATGGGGCAGAGCTGCTACTTGCTCTCCCTGTGCCCAGCCACTCATGAGGTGCCCGGGAGACATGGTGGGTTCTAGCCCTGGCCTGCGACCCCAGCAGAACCTCACAACAAGCCAGACGACCCCCCTACTCCATAGGGGCCGCCATTTTCCACATCCGGACTTCCCTCTCGTCACAACTCCACCCCTACAGACCAGACTATCACGGCCTCGCTCGCGCAGCCGCTAGCGGCCTCACGGTCATCAATAAATGCTTTATTTAGAGGTGACTACAAGAGTATGCCACCCACATGGCAAGCCTGGCAAGCTGCTCATGTCGTATTTGATATGCCAAATACCAGTAACATTTATATCAGGTCATTCCCACGACCTAATATAATGGTTCGAGGCTCTCTATGTTCCTGGAGCAAGCAGATGCCTTTGGGTTCTCCTAGCATGAGACAGGACATATGGAGATATTACTGGTGCCCATTCTAGCAAATATATGATGAACGGGAAGATAGTGATAGTGATAGTGTTCCTGGAGCTAGCAGATGCCCTTGGATACACTAGCTTGTGACAGGACATATGGAGATGTTACAGGTGCCTGCTCAAGAAAATTAATGAACAACAGGAAGAAAGACAAGTGACACAAGTGATACAAGTGATCTCAAGACAAAATTTCAGGATCAGATTGGTTTGCAAGGTGAATTCTACAAAAAATATTCAAATAGTTACTATAGTTCTCAAGATCTTCCAAAGTACTGACAAAATCAGAATCATCTAAAACAATTCATATCACCCAATATAATTCTAAAATCACAATCACAAGAAGTTATCATTGGAAAATAAAATTACAAACATCCCTGCTATACAATGATATAACTGTACACAACAAAATCTTTGTGAGTCAAATGTAATCATATAGCAAATCTTTCATACAGTGATCTAATGAAAATTTTTCATGGATGAAAGAATACTTAGAAATGATGCAAATCAATTATTATGATATGTAGTATCAACAAATAGAAAAAGAAAATTTATATGATAATAATAATAGAACGGAGAACATTGGGAATGACATATCCATCCTGTGGAATTTGGTATGTGGGCAGGTGGACGTGGTTATCAAAGAGATCTGACTAGAAGTAATGGATAATCTTCTCCATTGCCTTTCTGGAAGATGTGATAGATCCATCAGGGCATCGGAGGGCAGTCATCTTGGTCTTATAGTTGGCGAAGGACAGGCGGGCGGTGTGAATACTTTTTCCGGCTTCTGCTGCATCTTCCAGAATTTCTGTCTTCTGTCTTTGAGGTCTTCCTTTATTGCTTCTCTGTACCGCTTTGCAAGCTAGGACATTAGCATTTGGTGGCCTGAGGCTCGTGCCTTGCCACGTTGGCGAATGAGCTAGAGAGTTTCTGAAGACAGGCATCCATTTGTGTCTTTCTCTCTCTCGGCATTCTGCGCACAATCATGAAGGTGCTGAACCAGTCAGTTGTATTCTTCATCGATGTTGTCTATGATGGTATCTTCCCATGTTGCTGCAATGGTGCCAAAGAGTTCCCAGTTGGTGGTTGTTCTGGGAGTTCTCTTCATAAACTTTGCAGCCTTTTCTCCCCATTTCGGGAAGTAGAATTTTGCATGAAGAAGACAGTGGTCTGATTCTGTTTGGAATTTGGGGACTACAGTAACATCGGTCAGACAAAACCATCGATTGAAGATGATGTGGTCAATTTCATTGTGGAACTGTCCACCAGGAGATCCCCATGTCCAACATTTTGCTTCAGCCTTCTGGAACTCTGAGTTCTCATGAATGGTCTTTGTGGACATGATGAACTCAGAGTCTCTCTCACCCTGTTCATTCCATTCTAGGCCATGGGTCCCGAAGTGGAGTTCTTTGGCCAATCTTCTCGGTCCTATCTTGGCATTAAAATCACCAACTATGATCTTGTAGGAGGTGTGAACATTTTTATAGAACTTCTCCAGTTCCATGTAGAATATCTCAATTTCATCTTCCTTGTATGTGGATGTTGGTGCGTAGACAACAAAGATAGAAATTGCTGGCAGTGAGCCACATCTCTTCAAGTGTAATTGTCCTATCTGGTTTGTTAGGCATTCAAATGAATCGATATTGACGGCCATGTTCGTGTTGACAAGGACATCAACTCCACCGACCCCTCTTTCATCGCATCTTCCAAGGAACAATTCTGTCCAGTGTCTAATACAACATGATGTGACTGACGCCTCCTTGTCTCAGTCAGATCAATGTTGTCATACTTGATCTTTTGTGCTTGCACCATCAGATCCTTGATATATGCTTCTGATGCCAGCATACGTACATTAAAATTACAGACAGTCATTTTAGTCCTTCTTCGTTTTGTTAGTCTAGGTTGGCTTAGAAATTTTATCACGCAATGCTTGTTTGCCTTTCATACTGCTGCCGTATTAAGGGCTCTTTCTGAGTCAGGAAAATAAATGTTTCTTAAATCTGACATGCCATTTCATCGGTAAAGAAGGGAACAGCACAAGGCCCAAGAAAAGGTCAGACCTGAATACCTGAAGAATCTGCCGTTGGTACTCATCAGTTCACTAGCTCGGCTCTTCACACGACCTGTCTGAATGCAAGGTGCCCTCCCAATGGAAAATCAGCAGGACAGTTCTACTGTTCAATAAGGGAGACATTCATGACATCGGCAACTATTGCCCCATCAACTTATTGTCTGTCATCTACAAGCTATTCACTCGAGTCATCCTGAACAAGATTGGCAGAACACTAGATGAAGGACAACCATGCGAACAAGCTGGCTTCTGAAAAGGATTCAGCACAATTGACCATATCCAAACGGTAACCATGTGGATATGATGACATCAATGAAGAATACAACCGACTGGTTCAGCACCTCCATGATTGTGCAAAGAATACCAATACAGAGAAAAGACACAAAAGAACGCCTGTCTTCAGAAACTCTCAAGGTCATTCGCCAACATGGAAAGGCGCGAGCCTAAGGAGACCAAATGCTAACGTTCAAGCTTGCTAAACGGTGCAGAGAAGCGATAAAAGAAGACCTCAAAGACAGAAGAGCAGAAATACTGGAAGATGCAGCAGAAGACGGGAAAAGCATTTGCACTGCCCGCCTGTCCTTCGCCAACTATAAGACCAAGATGACTGCCCTCCGACGCTCTGATGGATCTATCACATCTTCCAAAAGGCAATGGAGAAGATTATCCAGGACTTCTACTCAAATCTCTTTGATAGCCACATTCACCTGCCCACATACCAAATTGCACAGGATGGATATGTCATTCCCAACGTTCTCCCTTCTGAAATCCGACATGTCATCTCGTCGGTAAAGAAGGGAACAGCACCAGGCCCAGACAAAGTCAGACCCAACACCTGAAGTATCTGCCATCGGTACTCATCAATACACTAGCTCGGCTCTTCACACACTACCTGTCAGGAATGCAAGGTGCCCTCCCAATGGAAAACCAGCAAGACAGTTCTACTGTTCAAGAAGGGACACATTCACGACATTGGCAACTATCGCCCCATCTGCCTGTTGTCCGTCATCTACAAGCTGTTCACACGAGTCATCCTGAACAGGATTAGCAGAACACTAGATGAAGGACAACCATGTGAGCAAGCTGGCTTCCAGAAAGGATTCAGCACAATCGACCATATGCACAAAGTAACCAAGCTCATTGAGGTTTGTAGGGAGTACAAGATGCCGCTCTGTCTCACATTCATTGATTTACAGAAAGCCTTTGATTCTGTGGAGACTGAAGCAGTCATCAAAGCCCTAGCCAAACAGGGTGCTCAAACCCAATAATCAAGATCCTTTGTGAGCTTTATTATGGATTCACCACCAGGTTCTCACCATTCTACAAAGAAGTGATTACTAATGTGAAAAGAGGGGTTCGACAGGGTGATACCGTTTCACCAAAACTCTTCAGCGCCACCCTTGAGAACATCATGCAATAATTGGAATGGGAAGGAATGGGAGTGAAGATAGATGGTCGGCAACTACATCACCTCCGCTTCGCTGATGACATTGTTCTAATAACACCAAACATTAGCCAAGAGGCACAAATGCTGGCTGACTTTGACTGAGAATGTGGAAAAATAGGTCTACAGCTGAATCTAAAGAAAACAATGTTTATGAAGAATGAACTAGTTCCAGAGGCCCCATTCACTCTCAATGGAACAAACATCTCTGAATGCAGCAGTTATGTGTACCTAGGTCGAGAAATCAACATGATGAACAACCTAAAACCTGAGCTGCAAAGAAGGAAGAGAGTGGCATGGAATGCCTTCAAAGGCATCAAAGAAATAGCTAAAAAGGACAAAGAACCTCCTACTCTTGGCACATCTCTTTGACTCCACCATTCTCCCTGCATTAACATATGCCTCAGAGACCTGTTCTCTACGAAAGCAGGATGAGAATGCTATTCGGGTCTCCCAGAGAGGAATTGAAAGACCTATGCTTGGAATATCATGCCTCACTCAAGTGAGAGAAGGAATCGGATTTCTGACCTCTGTCGCTACTCCAGAATCAGGGGCGTTGTCTCGTTTGCCAAGGCATCGAAAATCAGACTGGCTGGACATGTAATGCGATTTGGAGTTGACCACTGGACTAGAGCTGTTACCAACTGGATCCCACGGGATGTCAAAAGATCACATGGCCACCCACCTACAAGATGATCAGACTTCCTTGTCAAGACTCTGAAGGAGCAGTTTGAGGCTCTTCATATTCCTGAATCAACCAGATGCCATTAAGCTACATTGGCACGTGATAGGATCAAGTGGAAATATTACTGGCGCTTGCTCGAGGAAATCGATGAATAATGGAATTCAAGTGATCAAATGATCTAGTGATAATGATAGAAATTTTTTCTACATTTCACAATATGAACTCTCGGGCTGGAGCAATAGCACAACAGGTAAGGTGTTTGCCTTCCATGCAGCCGTCTAGGTTCGATTCCCCAGCATTGCATATGGAATATGGTCCCCGAGCGCTGCCAGGAGTAAATCCTTAATGTACAGTCACGAGTAACCCCTGAACATTGCCGGGTGTGACCCAAAAAGCAAAAAAAGAAATATGCACTCTGATACATAATCCCCATCAGAAAAAATTGAACCAAGTTTCAGATATTACCCCACGTAAAAAGTTTTGTTCTTAAAATACAATGAGCTTACAAACTTGCATACAAGAAAGAGCAGAATATATTACAGAGCAAAGAAATTCTGCTCAGAAAGAATAGTAGAAACAGTTTAGAGTCTCTGTCTATGTGAAATCGTTCAGCCTTTACTATTCATGTACCTATTCTATGTTGATGTCCTTACTAATAACTGTCCTTAATGTTTCTGTCAACTTAAATAGCGACTCACAACATTACAATACTATTGGAAAAGACTAGAGAGCAGAACTGAACAAACGGACTCTGTCTAACTTAAAATTTTCTGTATTGCAGAAGAAATATAGGCTAAAACTAAATGACAGCTGGAAGAAAGGAAGACAATATTCACACTCAACACATCAGATAAAGTGTTAATAACCAGGATCTACGAAATACTCAAGGTTATCAAAAAATATCTCTAAAGAACCATCAAAACAATGGGAAGAGGAAAATTAACAGACACTTTTCAAGTACCATTATTCTACAAGATACAATATACATTCTATGAGATCATCTCCTTTAAAAAATATATTGGGTATTCATTCCACTGGATAAAACAGTTTAGATCTTAAAACACAATGGATTTTCAAACTTGCACACAGGAAAGAAGAGAATAAAGAGAACAACCCAAAATGTGCCCAGAAGAGATTAGTATGAATAGTATAGTATATTTCACATAGCCTAGTCACATTCCTGCTGACTGTGAAATAATGAAGCCTTTACTGCTTATTAGCCTTTACTACTACCTATTGAATGTAGATGTGCTTACTAACTGTCCTAATACCTCTGTCAGTTGTGGCTCACAACATTGCATGCCTAGGAATGGGGTGAGGAGGCAGCAGCACTATTCAACTGAATAAATGTCCTGCCTGTGAGGCCAGAGAAGCCTGTCCAGGAAACAATAATCCTTGGACAGTCTCTATATATGCTTTATTGCCTGCCCAATTGTCTCATTCTGGGAACTGACCTCTACTGGACACCTTTGACTTTCCATACATTCGTGATGACCAAATGCTAACATCCAAGCTTGTAAAGCAGTACAGAGAAGCGATAAAGGAAGACCTCAAAAAGAGAAGAGCAGAGATACTGGAAGATGCAGCAGAACCTGGGAAAAGCATTTGCAACACCTGCCTGTCCTTCGCCAAGATGTAAGACCAAGATGACTGCTCTCCAACACCCTGATGGATCTATCACATCTTCCAGAAAAGCAATGGAGATTATCCATGACTTGTACTCAGATCTCTTTGATAGCCACATTCACCTGCCCACATACCAAATTGCACAGGATGGATATGTCATTCCCAACATTCTCCCTTCTGAAATCCGACATGCTATCTCGTCGGTAAAGAAGGGAACAGCACCAGGCCCAGACAAAGTCAGACCCGAACACCTGAAGAATCTGCCGTCGGTACTCATCAATAACACTAGCTCAGCTCTTCACATGCTACCTGTATGAATGCAAGTTACCCTCCCAATGGAAAACCAGCAGGACAGTTCTACTGTTCAAAAAGGGAGACATCCACAACATTGGCAACTATCGCCCCATCTGCCTGTTGTCTGTCATATACAAGCTGTTTACAAGAGTCATCCTGAACAGGATTGGCAGAACATTAGATGAAAGACAACCATGCGAGCAAGCTGGCTTCCAAAACAGATTCAGCACAATCGACCATATCCACACGGCAACTTAGCTCATTGAAGTTTGTAGGGAGTTCAAGATGCCTCTCTGTCTCACGTTCATTGATTTAAAGAAAGACTTTCTTTTTGTTGAAACTGACACGGTTATTGAAGCCCCTAGCCAAACAGGGTGTTCAAACCCAACACTTCAATATCTTTCCTAAGCTCTCTTATGGATTCAGCACCAGGATCTCACCATTCTACAAGAAAGTGATCATTGATGTTAAAAGAGGGGTTCAACAGGGTGATACCATTTCACCAAAAAAAAAATAAATAAATAAACAGCCAGAAGCCAGAATCCCCCCAACTCTCTGGCTGGAGAACCAAGTGTATAGTTTTGAGTTTTCACAGCCAAGTACTACACCTCCGTGATCACCCTGGACAGTAACAAAAACAAATAATAATCTGAGCCCAAACTCTACCACCATCATAGAAAAAGAAAGATACAACCAGCAGAGCAGAAACCAGCTTTCCCCGTTGAACCCACTGCATTCCACAGACCACGATAGTGACTTCTGACATGAGTCCACCATCCTGATAGAACCTCAGAAGAAACCAGAGAAACCTCCATACCCACCTTGCTGGCAGCGATCTTCACCATCCACACTCTGCAGCTTGTAAGATCTCCACCCGAGAGATTAAGCGAGTCTCCATCCAGGCTTGTCAGAAACCCAGCCTACAAGGACCCACCCTTCAGAGACCCACCCTTCAGAGACCCACCCTTCAGAAGAGAGTATTTCAAGCCCAGGAATGCTTGGAGCCACACGCAGATACACCCAGCAGAGCAGAAACCAGCTTTCCCTGTTGCGCGCGGCCCCTGTGCGGCTGCGCGATTTACCTCCAAATTACCGTGAATATTCTACCCACATTTTATTACTGGTTTTGGCATATTGAGTATGCATCAGACAGCTTGCCAGGCTCTGCCGTGCAGATGGTAGATTCTTAGTAGCTTGCAGGGTTCTCTGAGAGGAGTGTGGAAGTAAATTGTGCAGTCGCAGAGCAGCCGAGCACAACAGGGAGAGCTGGTATCTACTCTGTCTGGGGTATCTGCATCTGTCTCACGTTAATTGATTTAAAGAAAGCCTTTGATTCTGTGGAGACCGAAGCAGTTATCGAAGCCCTAGCCAAATAGGGCATTCAAACCCAATACATCAAGATCCTTTGTGAGCTGTATTACAGATTCACCACCAGAATCTCACCATTCTACAAGGAAGTGATCATTGATGTCAAAAGAGGGGTTCTACAGGGTGACAGCATCTCACCAAAACTCTTCAGCACCATCCTCGAGAATATCATGCAACAATTAGAATGGGAAGGAATGGGAGTGAAGATAGATAGTCAGCAACTACACCACCTCCGCTTCTCTGATGACATCATTCTAATAATACCAAACATTAGCCAAGCGGCACAAATGCTGGCTGACTTTGACCAAGAATGTGGAAAGATAGGCCTACAGCTGAACCTCAACAAAACTATGTTCATGAGAAATGAACTAGTTCCAGAGGCACCAGTCACTCTCAATGGAACAAATATCTCTGAATGCAGCAGTTATGTGTACCTAGGTCGAGAAGTCAACATGATGAATGACCTAAAACCTGAGCTACGCAGGAGGAAGAGAGTGGCATGGAATGCCTTCAAAAGCATCGACGAAATAGTGAAAAAGACAAAGAACCCCCGGCACTGGGCACATCTCTTTGACTCCACTGTTATCCCTGCATTAACATATGTCTCAGAGACCTAGGCCCTACGAAAGCAGAATGAGAATGTTATTTGGGTCTCCCATAGGGGAATCGAAAGAGCTATGCTTGGAATATCACACCTCACTCAAGTGAGAGAAGGAATCCTGAGTTCCAACCTCTGTCGTTGTTCCAGAGTCAGGGGTGCTGTCTCATTTGCCAAGGCCTCGATAATCAGATGGGCTGGACATGTAATGCTATTTGGAGATGACCGCTGGACTAGAGCTGTTACGACTGGATCCCATGGGACGGCAAACGACCACGTGGGCCGCCGACCTACAAGATGGTCAGACTTCTTCGTCAAGATCATGAACGAACGGTTTGAGGCTCTTCGTGTTCCTGAAACAACCAGATGCCGTTGGGCTACACTGGCACGTATAGGGTCAAATGGAAATGTTACTGGTGCCTGCTCGAGGAAATCAATGAACAATGGGATGTCTAGTGATCTAGTGATTCTACCCACCACTCTGAGAGAGCCCCACAATGCAATGAGAGTATAGCACCCGCATGGCAGAGCCTGGCAAGCTGTCTGATGCGTGTTCAATATGTCAAAACCAGTAACAAAAAAGTTTATTTTCCTGACCTTGAAAGAGCCCTTAATATGACAGCAGTAAGAAAGGTCAATAAGCAGTGCCTAATAAAATTTCACGCCCAACCTAGGCTCCAAAACAAGGAAGGACTAAAATGACTGTCTGTACTTTCAATGCATGTACACTGGCTTCAGAAGCATATATTGAGGATTTGATGGTGCAAGCGCAAAAGATCAAGTACAACATCATTGCTCTGACTGAGACGAGGAGGTGTCAGTCGCATCACGCAGTATTTGACACCAGAGAAGAATTGTTCCTTGGAACATGTGACGAAAGAGGCATTGGCGGAGTTGGTGTACTTGTCAACAAGAACATGGCCACCAACATTGATTCATTTGAATGCCTAAGAAACCGGATAGAATGATTACACTTGAGTTGTGGACCACTGCC
Organism: Cryptotis parvus; assembly: GCA_021461705.1. NCBI lineage: Eukaryota > Metazoa > Chordata > Mammalia > Eulipotyphla > Soricidae > Cryptotis > Cryptotis parvus. The sequence continues at coordinate 51,870 of JAJIBD010027664.1, read as the reverse complement.
AGCAATTTCTATCTTCATTGTCTATGCACCAACATCCACATACAAGGAAGATGAAATTGAGATATTCTACATGGAACTGGAGGAGTTCTATCAAAAGATCACACCTTCTACAAGATCATAGTCGGTGATTTTAATGTCAAGATAGGACCAAGAAGATCAGCTGAAGAACACATTGGGACCCATGGCCAGATTGGAACAAACAGGGTGAGAGACTATCTGAATTCACCATGTCCACCAAGACGATTCATGGAACTCACAGTTCCAGAAGGCTGAAGCAAAATGTTGGAAATGGGAATCTCCTGGTGGACAGTTCCACAACGAATTCGACCACATCATCTTCAATCGACAGTTTTGTCTGACCAATGTTGCTGTCCTCCCCAAATTCCAAACAGGATCGGACCACCATCTCCTTCATGCACAATTCTACTTCATGCAATGGGGAGAAAAGGCTTCAAAGTTTAAGAAGAGAACTCCCAGAACAACCACCAACTGGGAACTCTTCGGCACCATTGCAGCAACATGGGAAGATACCATCATTGACGACATCGATGACGAATACAACCGACTGATTGAGCACCTTCATGATTGTGCGAAGAATGCTGAGATAGAGAAAGACACAAAAGGACGCCTGTCTTCAAAAACTCTGGAGCTCATTTGCCAACGTGGCAAGGCTCGAGCCTCAGGCAACCAAATGCTAACGTCCAAGCTTGCAAAGCGATGCAGAGAAGAGATAAGAGTAATTACGTAAGAAAAAATTCAAACACATTCAAATTGTAATATTTTTTCATATCCATTATATACTGATGATAACATATAAATATACGTATATGTATACATGATGCATATACGTCGCTAATACTCGAAAAACTATAAATAAGTAAGCCAATGCAGATAGTATCAAAGTACAAAATCAATAAACACAAAACTGTTTCATTTCTCCATGTGAGCAATGTCCCAGAAGGGAAAGAAATCCCAACAGCGTGGCCACCCGCAGAGATGCTTTTCTCGATCTTGAGGGTCACTTACCCCAGTCCAGCAGCAACATCAACCCCAGGCACAGCCTCAGCTCCATGGCCTGAATGAGCGGTGTCCACAGGTCTGTGGGTACCACTCTTCCTCCTCTTGCAGCTTCCTCTGTGTGCCCACAGTGCACCTCTCACAAGTCTTACTCTTTTGATTTGAAAAGTAGCTGTGCCCAACTGTGAAAGATAATAGAAATTTGAGGTAGCTGGAGGAATGATGGGTAGCATCTCCTAGACAATAAGACCAGCTCCTGGGCCAGAGAGATAATACAGAGATTAAGCGCTTACTTGCCAGCTGCCAAAATGTGCTTGGTCCAAGGTACCACATATGGTCCTCTGACCATAAACAATGAGTACTTCCAGCTGTGCATCCCCATAAAAAACACTCTTCCCCTCATATGACCTTCAGGATTATGAGTGATCTGATTGCTATAAGATCTTAGGGGCAGCTCAGGACCGAGCACACTAGACACTAAGCAGCAATTCAGGATGGTTATTACAGCAGAGGAATGGAACCAAACCTGTAATCAGCATCCTCAGCTGTGAGCTAAGGAAACAATAACATAGATGGATTTTGGACAGACAGAAGAATAGGGGATTGACCCCATATAAATAGAATTCCCAGGAAGTAATAAAACCAATAGCCCCCAGAGATGGAAAAAGCACACCTTGTGAGCACAGTAATTAAGGCCTGATAATAATTTTTAGACTGCAAAAGTTTCTCGGATACCTACTCTGCTGGCTGAGACTTCTGGGACACTCATGGACAGGGCTGGTCACTAGCCAACCAATGAAAGCCCTTGCTGTCACACACTCTCACATTTCAAAGTCATGCCATGCCTATGCTGGATTCCATCACTTCAGGTTGAGCCCCATAGAAAAACAAACATGCAGAAGACTCAGATACATGGATCCCTGTGACTGAAAAATGCCAGGCCTACTAGGAGTAAGAATGGACTACCTCATCCCACCGCTCTGTACTTCAAAAAAGCACCAGCGATCACATACACATACCAAAAGCCAGTGCCCTTTTAATTTTTTACAGTTACAAGTCTACTGCAAGTATGTGGGAGACCTTTTAAAATTTGCTCCAGCTAGATCACCCAGGAAAAAATATGGATTTCCTGGACTGCATGGCTTCATTTCAAACTCTATACAATACTGACAATATAGTAGTTGCAAACCAGATTGGATTGGCTATACTGAAGAAGTCAACCAATCTCAGCTAACAAAACCATTTACACAGAATCCTTAATTTAAAAACAATATTTTAGTAATCCCTCAGATAAGGATTCAATGTCCCCATGGTAAGACACAATAATTTCATTGATTTTTTTCTAAGGAAATATTTATTGATCATTCCATTAGCAATTTATTTTAACAAGCAATATAAAATAAATAATTGTGGACCTGCCATATGGGAAGACTTGAAGGGTGGGTGGAAAAATTTGAGATAATGATGGAGGGATGGTGACATGGGTGGGATGGATGTTGGAATATTGAACTCCTGTAACAAATCGTCATGAACAACTTTGTAAACCAAGTATTTAAGTGAAGGAGGGAGAATTCTTAAGCATTTAAAACATTTCTTTAAAAGAAATAAAACATTTCTATGAGTGCCTTGATACAATGGCTAAAGGAGAGCTGAGTTTTTCATATTGTCCCATGTTCAAAGGTATTTTCTTTCTCAGTGATATTGGCAATAATGTGATTTTGCATGAAACACTTTTAAACACATTTATATGAAAACAATGCAATAAACAAGATTGCTCGATTTTTAGCATTGAATACAGAGTAAATAATGGCTACTTAATTATTGGATGCATTAAAATTTGGGGAATTTACAGTTCTCTTTTAGTTATATTGCTAGGATCTTGTAGACCTATGACAAATATCATAGAGTTTACTCTGCATGTGTTTATGCTCTCTGAGGATTTTACTTTTTAAAAAATTCTAGTTAATGTGGTCTACAATATTGCTAATGATGAAGCTTCATACATAACACAGCTGCTTACCACACCCTTCCCCAGAGTGTGCAAGTCTCTCTACCATTATCCCAGTGAACAACCCACATCCCTATCCTAATCTCCCCCTTCCCCGTAGTTATACTTCCTACCAAAGACCAGCTCTCTGTTTCTTTGTGCACGCTTATGAGGAAACTGTAAGACCAGGCAAATCAACCATTGTTGATCAAGCTTAAAACAGAACCTACTGAGTTTATTCCATGTTTAATAAGTACTATTTCCCTTGTTATTGAAATATATGAAACAAATATTATTGCATTATTTTCAAATATAGAACATCTTGAAACTAGATAAATAGCACATAAAACTGGATACTTGTCTTGCCTGCAGTCAAGACAGATTCAGTTCCCAGTACTGCATATGTTTACCTGAGTACTTCCAGGAATGATCCCAGAGCACAGTACAAATAGTAAGCCCTGAAAATGACCAATATGGCCCCAAACAAACAAAAAATATAGGGCATCTTAAAGTTAAAGAACATGTTAATCTGTACATTTATATAGCATATTATGGTTGCTGTTGTAATGATAATCCATATCTCTATCATGATACATAGTATCAGTTTTAAGTGTCAGAATAGTTACAGTTTAGCCTCTCAGGGAGTTTGATGTTTGTTCACCATTTTCTATGACTCACTACTCACAAAACAACCTTAACAGTACATCAATGACCTCTATGTCAGTCATACCAGAGCTTCTTTTCAATAATCTTGTTGCTTAATTATAACAAGCAAATCTCTTGCTTAGTAAACAATCAATTTTCCAAAACTTATTGTAGTATAATGACATCAACATTGTGCACATTTCAAGTGTATAATGTATCAACTTGATGCATGTGTATAATGCCTCATGACATGACATAATAATCTTTTATTTTTTGAGAACAATTAAAAGCTGCCCTCTTAGCAACTTTCAAATGTTTATCACATTATTAATTATAATCACTATACTTTCTTGATTCTCAGAATTTATTTCTTCTATGACTTGTAGTTTACCTTAGGCAAATAGTTTCTTTCTATTCACCTTAAGGTTCAAAAAGCCAGATCTAACCTTTATTACAGTGAATTCACTTTACTTAACATCTAACAAATAATGCACATATCACATTAGTATTTATCTTTTATATACCTTATAAAGAGTAAATTCACTGGTTACATATGGCAATGAGAGACACAAAGTCTTAGATCTTTTGTTCACCCATGGATCACTTCAGTCAGAAGCAAGAGATTGGAATCCAGTGGGATTTAAGCTCAGGAGGCCAGATGGCAAGTAACTATTACTATTTTAGTACAGAAGAATGCTCAGTGTTTTTGGATTTTCACTGTTCTGTACTTGAGCACCTGTGATGGGTAAGATAACGAGTATCAGTATATACCTGGTTTAATTGTATATTACCAAGGCCCTGGCCTAGAGAAGCAGAATAACAGAAGCAGAAAGACATATTGTAGCAACTACAGTAGAAGAAAAACAACAGCACCCTTTGAAAGTGGGAGCTTGTCAGCTGTAGTGCATTAGAGGAATCGGGACAGCAGTTACTCTTGGCTCACCTAGGACAACTATAACTCAGACAACAACTCTCTAATTCTGCATCTGATTAATATTAATTTAAAATTTCACCAAATAGGATTCTTCAATTGTGTTGTTTTTCTGGTTCTCAATTTCTTGTTACCAATAAGAAAAATAACATTGACAACTAAAAAAAATGTGTCTTCATGCTCTGGACCAAATGAAGACCTCACAGGGCCAAATGGTGACCGGCTTATGAGATAGTGGCTTTCCTTATATCAAACATCACCCTTCGACCCAGCCAGGAGACAGGACTTATGGTCCATCTGCCACCAGGAAGTTATGAGACTACACTCCAGGCTTCCTCATATTCCTCCCATCCCAGATAACAAAAGGTCAGACCCAGCACATAGGTCCCACAGCCTCAGTTCCCTGCTACCAATGGGACAACACAGATCCTGCTTAACCTCCCTCCAGAGCCCTGCTCTACTGCACCTCAGCAAGGGAAATCCCAAGAGGGAACTCCAATAAATTTCTCATATTTCTTCGCTTTACTCATCTCTGTCCCTCTTTCTGAACCAGATGAGGTCAGCAAACAATCAATTGGTGCCAGAACTTGGTGCCAGAACAATTGGAACTTTGGGCATTACAACCAAGGAAGCAGTGGAAAGTGGTGACTCATCTCACCCTAACTTCCTGACTCTGTTCTTTTGGCTCTGCCTCAGAACATCATGTACCCACAGTGATAGTCCCAGATACACTGAGATTAAAACAGCCATTGCCCGAATTTAAAATCTACTATGTCCACTAAATTTAATTTGATGGATGACAGATTCCTTTTTCAAAGTATATTACAAAATATCTCAGAGGATTCCTTATAGTAATGGTAACAATTGGATAAACTTCAGTTTCAACTAAAGATAAATAATATGCAATAATATGATGTAAAGATATTTGAAATTTATTCACTCAAAGGATAGTAGATAAAATGCATGAAGAAATTCCTAAACTTTAATAAAAAGAAGACAGACTGGTGTTAACCTAGAATAAAGATGAAACTAGGACAAACCCTCTGCTGCTCAGAGCTAGAGACAAAAATGCAAGTCAAGTTACCAGTCAGTATCAGTACAAGACACTGTCAATACAAGAACATGGCAAAGTTCTCAATGGTGTTTCTGTGGGGTTACAATCGATAGACCACTGGAGCCAAATTAAGATTTTGGAGAAGTTTTGTTTACACCAGTGGGCAGGCAGTCTGCCTAAACAATTCCATTCCTTATCACCTAACGGTGACTTTGAACTCTCCCTCCTTCTGCAGAGAAATTATTCCTAATCCCACTGGGTTTCCTAAGGAAAGAGAAGGGTTTTTTCTCTTCCTGCCATCTTAACATCCAACAGCATCCCACCAGAGGATCAAGTTTAGTATCTCAACAAATTAGGCTCTCATAAGTCTTTTATTCTTTGGATTATCCAGAGATAAATGATAAAAATAAGCACTGTTCTGAAACACCCTTTCCAATAACAGAGGTTAAAGTAGAACTGAGTTAGAAATCACTTAACCGCTATGATATTCACGTGCCTATAAAATAATCAGAAAACCAGAAAACAAGGGGAGGAGTAGAGATGCTGAACTTCACAGGTCATGACAACAGCGTCTCACCTGCCTTAAGGAAGCAGCAGGACTGACAAAATCTGAATAAGTATCTCAGGGCAAACCTCTGAGATGGGCTCCAACCATCTTGAGCAACTGCCACTTGGAGTCGTTTAACTGCTCCTTGGAATGTTGTGGGGAGGAGGAGGGAAACACAATTGCCAAATAGAAAAAAAAGTTTACACATCAGCTCTTCCACTGACAAACCAAGCTCACTAAGCTCTGGTTATCTCCTTGTCAGTAACTATACTCCCTGTAAGAGTTGGGTGCACAAGAGAGCCAAATTCAGGACATTTTTGTTTTACTTAATTTTCTTTCCATTTTAGCCCTGGAGTTCTGCATGTAAACCCACCCAATATCAGAGGTGTTCAATTTGTAAACTTCACTAAAGATGCTCTCTGTGCTTTTTATGATACTTTCCCTTTCCACTAGCACAGTTATTCCATAAATACATTTTATATGCTGGAAGGACCCAAGTTCAATACTTTGGTTCTGTTTTTTTATTTTCCCCAGCACTGCCTGTGTTCAAATGTTTCTTTTATATTACTGAAACCTCACAAATGATCTTCCCACTCTTAAACCCATACTCTCAATTGTTTGAGTCGTGAACAGAGATGTGAAGCAGGAATGTCCTGTTGGGTTGGAGGTGCAGAGATGAGACTCCAGAAACAAGACATATTTCCATTAATATTTTTAATAATCACCAGCCGGAGGGGCAGTAGCTCTCATCTTGGCAGCTGAATGACCACCTCCACAAGGACCTCAACTCCCTTATATCCCACAATCTCAATGGGCAATACACCTTAGAGTTCAGCTTGCATAGTTCACATTACAAAGACATTTCACATTCCTTGCATAGGGTTTAAGGATAATAGAAAGGACAACCAAGAGCCAAAAACCTGCAGGGGGTGCTATGTAGGTGAGGTGAGATGAACAAAAGAATGCATTACAGTTGCTAATTTAGCTTTCCAGACTAGCCCAAGATGGCAAGGTCTTGTCAGACAGAAAAACAAGAAAAACTGTTTTCTGTCTAACTTCAAGCAACATCCATTAGACTCCATCTTGGGCTAGTTACAGCCAACAAGGAAATGTGCAGAGAAATGACCTAGGATAGCAGTGTCTGTATATTTGCAATGTGAAAACAGTCTCACTAGGGAATTCTACATACTAACTCTACTGGGAGATAATCTGCCAGAAAACTCTGTGTATCTGTTAACAAGCAGTATGCATCAGACCTTCCTTCACATATCCTGAGATCTACTTTCTGCTACAAAGATGTAATATTATTTAAGATTTTTTTTGGAGATTAAGGTCAGATATGAGCCTCTATCCAAGTTTCCAAAATCATCTCTTGCACTTGTTATCAAATGCAAAACTCCTAATGGTTCCAGGAAACAATAGAGCAAGGAAACACAAGGATCCCACAGACTCCTTGGTACATACTTTGGGAAGCAACAAATGGAAGTATGTTCAATAAAATGTGTTCTGTCTTTATTGTTGCCTTTTTGTCCCTACCACCCTATCCTCTAGACAACTCTATGACAGTGTTTAAATCATATATAGAAATAATAATGGTGGTGGTGCAATCACTGTCTGTCACTGTCACTGTCTTCCCATTGTTCATCGATTTGCTCGAGTGGGCACTAGTAACATCTCCATTAGTCCTGTCACAAGTAAGTGTAACCCAAGGGCATCTGCTTGCTACAGGGACAGGAAGAGCCGAAACCATTCTTAAGGTCATGGAACTGAAGTCCATAACTCTTACTAGTTTTTGGCATTAACAACTAAATTAAACACAGGTAGCTTGCCAGGTTCTACCGTGTAGGTTGTATAGTCTCAGTAGAAGGCTCTCATTTTGAGCATTTACTGATGAAACAAAGGGGAAAGATCAGGATTTCTCTTGGATGGAGCTCTGAGGAATATGAAGTCTGGATGTTGAGAATGACTGACTGCATGATGTGTGGTTTGCTCTAGGTTCTTGCTAGGCTTACTGGTATCAGTTAGCACCTGTCTAGAACTGTATACAATGTATAAATGTGAAAGATCTTGGGAAGGACCTTAACCTAAAATCAGCATTCTCTAAGAATATCACACAGCTGCGCGCCAAGGGAGCTGTGGGTCTGGTTTGGGTAGGTCTCTGTCTTCCGGTGCAACTGGCATGGAGGCAGAGGAAAGGGAAGGGCCCAAAACTCCACTCCGAGACTGGCCAGCGTGGTCTCTCCCCCCGCACATGAGAGCAAAACCCTTGGAGCAATGTTGGACTCAGCCAGGGGCTAGCCGAGCTCCTTACTGGGAGGTCAGCTCCATGGGTTGCTTCCATGTTGGGCCTCGTGGTGGTGCAAGGCAACAGAAAACATAGAATCCCTATGCAGAGGCAGGCCTAGGTGAAGTGAACATCTGTGTTTTGAGAAGTGCAGAAACTGGCAATGGGACTCAAACTGTGACCTCAGGATTTGCACGAATGCATGTCCCACCACAGGCAGGTTAGCAGTGAGGACCATAGCTTCGCTGGAGGCTGCAATCACAAAGCCTTCTGTTCATCTCCCCTTCCATATTTCAATGAAGTCATGAAATTTTCCCATAAATGGATGGACATGGAGGGTATCATGCTGAGTGAAATGAGTCAGAGAAGGACATATATAAGATGACTGCATTCATATTGGTGGGTTTTAAAGAAAAACCGTATGAGACTAATATTTAAGGCCAGGCAAAACAGGGACTAGGAAGACTTGTCAATGGTCAGAATCTGTCACAAGTGTGTGGGGAACAGAGGTTAGATAAGATATAGAAAGGACCAGTTTCCTAATAATATAATGCTAGGCTAAAACTGAGTATTGAAAGTAGGTTGATAATGTCTATATTGCATCAAAATGTGCAAAAGGAGAGAGAGAAAGAGAGAGAGAGTCTGCATAGAGGCAGGTTGTGGGTGGGTTCAGTAATACTGTTCATTGGTGTTGGGAAATGTGCACTGGTTGAGGGATGGGTGTTAGAACACTGTATGGCTGAGACCAAATCATGAACAGCTTTGTAATAGCCTATCACATAGTGATTCAAAAATAAAATTTAAAAAAAGTAAATGGAGAAAAGAAATGAACATAAAATCCCTCAAAGAATAAATTCAAATGGCAAAAAAAACATGAAAAAATGCTCTTCATCACTAATCATCAGGGAAATGCAAATAAAAACAACAATGAGATATCATATCACACCACAGTGACCGGCATACATTCCATACAAGAACCAGCAGTGCTAGTTGGGAGTTGGAGAGAAAGAGAATTATTCATTGCTGGTGGAATATGGACAGGTCCAGCCTTTTCAGAAACAATATGAACATTCCTCTAAAAACTAGAACTTAAGCTCCCATTTAACCCAGCAAACCACTCCTGGGAAAATGCCCTGGTGACTCAAAAAACACACAGCAGAAATGATATGTGCATTTTTATGCTCATAGTAGCACTATTCACAATAGCCAGAATCTGGAAACAAACTGAGTGTCTGAGAACAGATGACCAGATAAGCTATGGTACCTCAGTACAATGGAATGCTATGCAGCTGTTAGGAAAAATGAGTAATGAAATTTGCCTATTGGAAGATGGGCATGAGAGTATGATGCTGAGTGAAATGAGCCAGAAGGAGAAGGACAGATATAAAATGACTCCATCAGTTGTGGTATACAAAAAATTGGTCTAAGACTAATATCCAAGGGCAGGAAAATCAGGGGTCAGGAGGACTGCTCAGTCAGTGGTCTACCACAACTGTATGGAGGGTGGAGGATAGGGGGTTGTCAGCTATAATCCAGTGACACTGTCACACTGAGCAGAGCTCCTACCAGTACTTCCCGCAGCCCATGACCACATCACAGCTGCACGGTACATCTAATTAGTAGAAATTAACCTTGTTCCATATATTCAGATAGTCAATGCAAGAACAGAAATAGACCAGATTATCCCTTAAACCTAAAGCCCAACCTAACCCTAAACCCCATCCTGGACCATTTTATGAACCCCACTACCCTCTCCCTGTGCTCAATGGACATGAATACCTGTCCTGTTACAAATTACTCTATCCACTGAACAGGAGAAAAGAAAGGAGATGAGAATGCTTCTAGCCTGACAGCAGACTGGGCCCCTTGGGTTAAATCCAGAACCAGAGCAGAGCCTGGCAAGCTACCCATGGTATATTTTATATGCCCAAAACAGTAACAATAATGGGCCTCATCCCAACGAATGGAGGCGTTTCTGGCACCAGCTCAAGCAAACGGATGAAAAACGGGAAGACAAGTGAAAAATGATACAAATTTGTAACTCCAACTTTCCATTTTTATATCACATCATGGTTGCAGAAGCCTGCTGATTTCAGGTATCATGTTACAAATTATTCTATCCCCGGAGGAGAAGAAAAGGAAGGATACTAAAATGCTTCTGCCTGACAGCAGACTGGGACTCCTGGGATAAATTCAGAGCCACAGCAGTGCCTGCAAACTACCCATGGTGTATTCAATATGCCAAAAACAATAACAATAATGGACCTCATTCCCAAGGAATGGAGACATTACTGATTCCTGCTCAAGCAAATCGATGGACAGAAAGACTAGAGATACAACTGATATTTTAGAAAGGCAGTATAATATAAGAGATTAATGCAATTAACTATTGCATCACTTGATCACTTGAATCAATAATGGATCCCATTCCCAAAGAATGGTAACATTACTGACACCTGCTCAAGCAAATCGATGAACAACGGGAAGACAAGTGATTCAAGTGAATGACATTTTGGTTAAATCATAATTTTACTATAAATTTTACTTTATACAGTTTAGAAAAATGCCATGTTGCTACAAAAAAATTTCAGGTAATCTGTCGTCAACCTATGTTAACAGTGAAATGGATTAAAATTTTTCAAGTGTGCAAATACTAATCTATTTTTATTTTTGTTCTTTGTCTTTTCCCTTTTACTTTGTCATTTTTTATTATGGGGATCAACTCAAGGGTTTCATTAGTTGCAAAAGTATATGCTCTACTGTAGCGGTTTTTTTTCCTGACTCAGGTATATAAAAAATGTTTCAATTGTGGTCATTTTGAACTCTCACACCGGCCTGTCTGCATCTCAGGTAGCATCCCTGGGGTGTGCGGCTGGCCGGGTGGGCGCCTGGGGTCGTGGTAGAGCCCCAGGTCTCGGCAGAAGGTGGAACTACAACCCCCAGAAGTCCGAGCGGAACCGGAAGGTAACTGTCATTTTGAACTCTCACACCGGCCTGTCTGCATCTCAGGTAGCGTCCCTGGGGTGTGCGGCTGGCGGGCAGGTGCCTGGGGTCGTGATAGAGCCCCAGGTCTTGGCAGAAGGTGGAACTACAACCCCCAGAAGTCCGAGCGGAACCGGAAGTAAACCGTCATTTTGAACTCTCACACCGGCCTGTCTGCATCTCAGGTAGCGTCCCTGGGGTGTGCGGCTGGCGGGCGAGCGGCCGCTTATTAATACTAAAACTAGGAAATTCAACACCAAGGGAAGGTAATACCCTCAAGAAAAAAGAAACAGTACACCAGAGGAATCTATCCCTGAACACCGCAACACCATGGGAAAACAACGCAGATCCCCAGCTCGAAAAACAGATGAAGGAATCGACCATGAAGAATCAAAAAAGAATACAGATGTGCATGATCACTCTGACAATGAAATTAGAGAAGAAATTGGTAGTATGTTTAAGGAGCTCAACAAAAACTTGAGCAGATGTCCAATAAAATACAGGAGAACATAAACGAAGCAGTTGAAAGGGCAGTCAATAAACTACGGGAGGAAATGAGAGCAGAAATGAGAACCATGCAAATAGAAATATTATCACTTAAAAACTCAGTAGATGAAATGAAAAACACAATCGGGGCTCTCAACAGTAGGATGACAGCAGCGGAAGAGAGAATCAGTGAGACTGAAGATGAGCTGCAGAAAGCATTCAGAGAACTACATAAGATGGAAAAAGATCGGAAAATGGATCAGCAATGGAACAGAGAACAATGGGATGAAGCCAGGCGGAACAACATAAGAATCATCGGAGTCCCAGAGGGACAGGAAAGCAACCCCAAGGAAATTAAAACAGTTAAAAACATCCTGGCTGAAAAGTTCCCCAAGTTAAAGGATGAAGGCATCCAGATCCGAGAAGCCCGGCCGCGTACCAGCAAGAAGAGACCCCAATAGAAAGACCCCAAGACACATCCTAGTCAAAGTAATGAATGCCATAGACAGAGACAGAATTCTTCAGGCAGCAAGATCAAAGAAGGAAATTGTATACAAAGGAGCATCCATTCGACTTTCAGCAGACTTCTCAGAAGACACCCTCCAAGCCGGAAGGCAGTGGTGGGATATAGTAAAAAAACTTAATGAAATGAACACCTCAGCAAGAATTCCTTATCCAGCTAAACTCTCACTCAGATTTGAAGGACAGATATACAACTTCTTGGATAAACAACAGCTTAGGAACTTTGTAAAATCAAAACCAACCTTAAAAGAAGGACTGAATGATCTACTATAAAACGAGACATAACCCAAAAGAACAACCAACCTATACAGAAATATGGCACAAAATCCCATGACAAAAAATGTTTCAATTCTGAATCTTTTTAGAAAAAAAATTATATTATAAATAATTAATATAAATTAATTAATATAAATTAATATAAATTAATATAAAACTGGCTGCGCGATTCATCAATAACTGCTGGATTTTGGGGCCAGAGCGATAGCCCAGCGGGTAGGGTGTTTGCTTTGCATGCAGCTGGCCTATGCCGGCCCGGGTTCGATTCTCGGCATCCTATATGGTCCCCTGAGCACCACCAGGAATGATTCCTGAGTGGAGAGCTAGGAGTAACCCCTGAGTGTTGCTGGGTGTGACCCAGAAAACTAAATAAATAAATAAATAAATAAATAAATAAATAAATAAATAAATAAATAAATGCTAGATTTTGAGATGACTACAAGAGTATACTACCCGCACGGCAGAGCCTGGCAAGCTACCCATGTCGTATTTGATATGCCAGATATCAGTAACAATTATAGACCTCATTCCCATGACCTGATGGAATGGTTTGAGGCTCTTTATGTTCCTGGAGCAAGCAGGTGCCCTTGGGCTCTACTTGCATAAGACAGGTCATATGGAGATGTTACTGGTGCCCGCTCGAGCAAATCGATGATGAACGGGAAGACAGTGATATAAATTACAATTCCTTTGTCAAGTTTTAAGTTATTACTTATCAGCATACTGTGTGCAAAACCAAAATTCTAAAAGAGCAGAAAGACAAGAATTTTAATGCAGTATTTTAATAAAGATATTCTACTTTCATATAACTGGGGAATCTATACTGCCTATGCTGTGACTAATTTAATAGACAACTTGTCAACCTTCTAGGAGCATTATCCTGGGGAACATCAGACTCTTTTGTGTTCCTTCTCCCCGGTATTTCAGACCCCAAAACATGCTTATGATGGAACCCCTCATATGTAAAATGGACTCCAAAAAATAAGAAAGGAAAAGAAAGTGTGAAGTGGTGCCTTGACTACAATGATCACATCATCATATGAGGGTCAAAATGATAAACAAATACTGAGCTCTTTTTCTAGCAGGGAAAACCACCAATCTTCTCTGTAGTTCTCTTGTGGGGAAGCAAATCCTAAGATCTGTTCTGGCACTGAGGATCTTACAGATGTATCCCATAGGAGGATTTTAAATTCCCAGCTACACCCTCTCCTCTCTCCACATACAGAATTTGAAAGAGAAGAACAGTAAATGAACTAGGCAGGAGCAGCGTAGGTAACATGTGGCCTGTGAATCATATTCAATTGAATTTGAAGTGGGCCTGTAAAATAACAGCCCAGGCCAGGTCTAGGTGTAGATGGGGTATTTCTGGGACAACTGTTTTTAATGTATATTCTGGCAAATCTGTACTTGCTCAGCTCTATTTAACAGTTAGAAATCAATTTTAGAAATAAACTTCCAACCAGGTGTCATAATAGGGATGCAAGGATGGTTCAACATTCTCAAGTCAGTCAACATAATACATCATAATAAAAGAAAACATCATAATAAAATAATATATCATAATAAAACACAAAAATCATATGATCATATCAATAGATGCAGAGGAAAGAATAAGACAACATCCAGAGGGTTCATGATAAAAACAAAAACTCTATACAAAATGGGAATTGAGGGAACTTTCCACAATACCGTCAAAGCCATCTATTACAACCCCACAGCAAGCAATATTTACAATGAGGAAAAATTAAATAAAAGTCTTCCCCATAATAGCAGAGACAGACAAGTTTGTCCACTATCACTATTTCTATTCAGCTTGATACAGAAAGTACTGGCTATAGCAATTAGGGAAGAAAAAAGGCATTAAGAGCATCCAGATAGGAAAAGAAGTGGCCAAACTATCACTATTTTCAGATGACATGACTTAGATAACCCTAAAGTCTCTACCAAAAAGCTCCTAGAAATAGTAGATATGTAGAGTGGCAGGATACAAAATCAATACCCAAAATTTTGTGGCTTCCTATATGCAAATAACAAAATAGAAGAAAGTGATATTTAAAAAATTCCATTCACATCTGCCTCAGAAAAGCCTGTACCTTGAAATTAATGTAACTAAGAACATAAAGGACCTGTACAATGAAAAATACAAAACACTGCTTCAAGAAATAAGAAATAAGAGAAGGAAATGGAAACATTCCATGCTCATGGATTGGGAGAATCAACATGGCCAAAATGGCAATACTCTCTAAAGCAGTATACAGATTCATTGCAGTCTCTATAAGGATGCCCATGAAATTTTTCAAAAAAATTGACCAAACACTCTCGAAAATTATATGGATCAATAAACCAAATAGCCAAAGCAATCCTTTGGGAAAAGTAGATGGGAGGCATAATCTTTACCAATTTCAGACTGTACTACAAAATGGGAGTAATTAAAACAGCACAGTATTGGAGTAAAAAACAGACCTTTGAAATTATGAAATAGAATTTAGTATCCTGACAAACATTTTATTATATATGACCATTTAATATTTGATAAAGGAACAAAAATATGAAGTGGAGTAAAAAAAGGCCTCTTCAACAGTTGTTGCTGAGAAAACTAATTTAGACTAGTTTTAAAACTGCATGTAAAAATTAACTCAGACCTCTGTCTAATGCAATGCATAATAGTCAGATCAAAATGGATTAAATATCACAATAACAAACTTGAATCAATAAAATCCATAGAAGAAAACATAGGCAAACTCCTCCATGACATTAAACTAAAGGCATCATCAAAGATGAAAAACCACGAACAAAGCAAGTGGAAGCAAAAGATAAACCAGTGTGACTACATGAAACGAGTAACTTCTGAAACTCAAAAGAAGCGGTGACCAAGATACAAAGACAGCCCAAAGAGTGGGAAAAAACTAATCATCCAAAACCATCTAATAAGGGGTTAATATCCAGGATATAGAAGGCACTAGTAGAACTTTACAAGAAGAAAATAAGCTACCCCATCAAAAATGGGGAGAAGAAATGAATAGAAATTTCATCAAAGAAGAAACTTAAGTGGCCAAAGGCATATGAAAAAATGCTCATCACCACCAATCACAGGGAGATACAAATAAAAACTACGAGATATCACCTCACATCACAGAAACTGGCACATATCCAAAAGAGCTAGAACAACCAGTGCTGATGTGGACATAGGGAGAAAGGGAATCTTAACCATTGTTGGTGGGAATGTATTGGTACAGCCTCTTTGAAAGACAATATGGACATTTCTCCAAAAACTAGAAATTGAGCTCCATTTAACCCAGCAATACTACTTCTGTGTATATACCCTGGGAGCCCTAACACATACATCAGAAACACCATCTACATGTCTATGTTCATAGCAACACTATTCAAAATAACCAGGATGTGGAAAAAACCTGAGTGCCCGAAAACAGGATAAAGAAACTATGGTACATCTACACAAAGGAATGCTGTGCAGCTGATAGGAAAAAATGAAGTTATGAAATTTTCCTACAAATGTATGGACATGGAAAGTATCATGTTGAGTGAAATTATCCAGAGGAAAAAGGACAGATATAGAATGCCTGTATTCATTTACAGGACTTAAAAATAGTACGATGGTAATAAGTGAGGTCAGGCAAAACATGGATCAGGAGAACTTGTCAGTAGGTGGAATATACCTCAGGTGTGTGGGAGTAGTGGGTTAGGAAAGATAAAGGACCAGTACTGAAATAATTGTTGGAAAGATTTTATGCCAGACTAGAACTGATCATTGTATGTAGACAACGGTATATACATGATAACCGCTAATATTATGTATTGCAAGCCATAATGTGTAAGAGAAGTAAGAAGAGAAGGAGGAGGAAGAGACAGAAGAGAAAGAGGATGAGAAGGAGGAGTTGGAGGAAAAGGAGGGGGAGGATAAGGAGAGAAAAAGAAGAGAAAAAGAAAGACAGAAAGAAAGGAAGGAAGGAGGGAAGGAAGGAAGGAAGGAAGGAAGGAAGGATGGAAGGAAGGAAGGAAGGAAGGAAGGAAGGAAGGAAGGAAGGAAGGAAGGAAGGAAGGAAGGAAGGAAGGAAGGAAGGAAGGAAGGAAGGAAGGAAGGAAAAATGGAAGGAAGGAAAGAAGGAAGGAAAGCTTCTGCACCTCAAAAGAAACGGTGACCAAGATACAAAGACAATCCACAGAGTGGGAAAGGATATTCACCCAATACCCATCTGACAAGGGGTTAATATCCAGGATATATCAGGCACTGGTAGCACTCCACAAGAAAAAAAACAGCCAACCCCATCAAAAAATGGGGAGAAGAAATGAACAGAAGCTTCCAAAAAGAAGAAATTCGAATGGCCAAAAGGCATATGAAAAAGTGTTCTTCATCTTTAATCATCAGGGAGATGCAAATCAAAACAACAATGAGGTACCATCTCACACCACAGAGACTGGCACACATCCAAAACAGCAAGAACAACCGGTGGTGGCGTGGATGTGGTGAAAAAGGGACTCTGATCCACTGTTGGTGGGAGTGCCGACTGGTCCAGCCCTTTTGGAAAACAATATGGGCATTCCTCCGAAAACTAGATATTGAGCTCCCATTTGATCCAGCAATAGCACTCCTGGGAATATACCCGAGAGACCGAAAAACACATAGCAGAAACACTATCTGTACTTCTTTATTCATCTCTGCGCTATTCACTATAGCTAGAATCTGGAAACAACCTAAATGCCCGAGAACAGAGGACTGGCTAAAGAAACTGTGGTTCATCTACACTATGGAATACTATGCGGCTGTCAGAAAAGATGACATTATGAAATTTACCTGCAAATGGAGGGACATGGAGACTATCATGCTGAGTGAAATTAGTCAGAAGGAAAAGGACAGATATAGAATGACTGCATTCATTAATACGACATAAATAGATACCAGTGTTTTACTAAATGTGGGAAATGGTAATGGCAGATTAAGACTCACCATTGAATATACACAAAGAGACTTAAGTGATAAACTCTAAATACCTGCAGGGCTAGCCACAATGTGTAAAATAAGAGGCAGAGAGATGCAGAGACAGAGAGAGAGACAGAGAGAGAAAGAGAGGAAACTGGGGTACCTGCTATTAAGGCAGCATGGGGGTGGGCAGGAGTGGGTGGGGTACATTGGTGGTGGAAATGGGGCACTGGTGGAGGGATGGGTGCTGGTATACTGTATTACCAAGAACCAATTATGATCACCTTTGTAATTGTATGTTTCACTGTGGTATAATAAAAAATTAAAAAAAAAAAAAGAAAGAAGGAAGGAAGAGAAAAAAGAAAAGAGCCTGCCTTTCTCGTTCTTTTCTCTTTCTTTTTCTCTTTCTTTTTAGGCAGGCTGGGGAGGGGTGGGAATCTGGGAATCGTTGGGAAAGGTGCATGGCTGGCTAGATGGTCTGAGCAATAGGCCAGCGGGTAGGGCGTTACCTTGCACGCGACTGGCCCATGCCAGCCCGGGATGTCAAGTGATCAAGCGAATGCAAAATGCTAAAAAAAATTAAAATCTCATATAATTATTTGAAATCAAAATATTATTATTTCCAAAATAATAATATTTCCACTCAGGAGGAGGGGGCGGCCAGGGCTGTGTGCTCAGGTGAGCGCAGCTGGCTGGGCTCTCCTCCACGCAGCCCTACACCGTTGCTCCGTTTTCCAGATGCTACCAGGGCCAACGCGCAGGGACAGACACGTCTGGGCGGGGAGGTGTCCCTGAGCAGACCTTGATGCGGGGTGGGGGACCCCGGGGGGAGAATGGTTCTCGCATGTGGCTTGGTTATGAGGACTTGGCTCCCTGTGCCCAGCCGCTCACAAGGCGCCCGGGAGGGATGGAGGGTTCTAGCCCTGGCCCGCCACCCCAGCAGAGCCTTGCAACAAGCCAGACGACCCCCACTCCATGAGGGCCTCCTTTTCCACATCCGGACTTCCCTCTCATCAGAACTCCACCCAGCAGACCAGCCTATCATAGCCCGGCTTGCGCGACTGCAAGTGGCCGCGCGGTTCATCAATAAATGCTGGATTTAGAGATTACTATAACAGTATGCTACCTGCATGGCAGAGCCTGGCAAGCTACCCGTGTTGTATTTGATATGCCAGATACCAGTAACAATTATAGACCTCATTCCCATGACCTGATGGAATGGTTTGAGGCTCTTTAGGTTCCTAGAGCAAGCAGGTGCCCTTGGGCTCTACTAGCATGAGACAGGACATATGGAGATGTTACTGGGGCCCACTCGAGCCAATCGATGATGAACGGGAAGACAGTGAGACAGAGAATAATAATTCTTATTCAGACCTAGAGTCTGCTTCAGTTTCTCTGACATGCTGGAGTCAAAGTGCGTTATCTCATGTAGCATTGTGAGAATTAATTAGGAATATAAACTTCCAGCTAAAATGATTGTCTGACACTCTAAATTTACATAAAAGTTCATTCACTGTCTAATAGGATATTTGAATACATGTACTGGATTTATTTACATTTTATTTTTAAAATTTTGTTTTGTTCTTAGCTATTTGAAGCATTTCCAGTAAAGATACATTCCATTCTCAGATCATGTGTGAAATTATTTTTGTTTTTAATCAGTAAACATATTTACCCATATTCTGTCTTCCAATTAACATTAACTGATGATCTGTGGGGCATATCTTGACACTATTGTTTCTGATGAGTTGCACAGTTAATCTCTTCATTTATTTAACAAAAAGACATATTACATACTGTAATTCACATCTCCTCTAGCAAATATCCCTCCAAGGCAAAACTCAATCCTTTGGTCCAAAATTCCAGATCTGTCACTTTTATTTATGAGTTCTCTCTTTGAAAATTTGGCATGTGAAGGATGTGAAGGAAAGGGACTCTCTTTCATTGCTGGTCAAAAAGTGAAGTTGTTCAAAAAAAAAAAGAAAAGAAAATAAAAGAAAAGTGAAGTTGTCCAAACTCTTTGGAAAGTAATGTGGACATTCCTTTAGAAACTAGAACTTGTGCTTCTATGACACCCAGCAATTCTACTCCTGGGACTACACCCCCCAAGGGTTCAAACACACAAAGCAGAAAAGATATATACTTTATATTTTATTGTGTAAAATCCACCTGAAATATATGGCCATTTCAAGGCAAATAGTTTCATTTTATATAGTGCAAGCTTAAAACTATGCTGCCATATGCTTAATCTTCGTAATCTTTTTATTAATTTCTATGCTAATTATTAAGTTAATTAGATATTTCTTTGATATAGTTAACTATTTTCATTTAATTATTTGTTGTAGTGTCATATAAGTTAGAATGTGGGGCCCTTGAAGTGCCAGGAGCAAACCCTAGGCCTCGAACCTGCAGGCATGCTCATTACCACATGAGACTCAACACATCTTCTCCTCATCACCTTCCTGGCTATTCATACTAGTGAAGACAGTTGTTGAAGGATCGAGCTCAGGTCTTGTCTTTGGCTATACTAGAGAATTCTCTCAGAAGCCTGGGTATAAAGAAATTTCTTACCAAAGCATGGCACCTTCAGAAAATCAGCAGAAAGTCTGCACTTGTCCTGCTGATTGTCAGATAGCCGTGGTTGAGATAGGACAGCAAAGTTGCTACAAACAAACAGGGCAACACAACGAATGGAGAATGCAAACCTCAAAAATGACTGTGCAAGATAAAGACGGGCCTTTATTTAAATTTGCCAAGCTGATATCATAGAACCCAAGCCCCAAGACATTGAAGCTGTCCTTTTGAGTTTTATTTCACTAGTTGAGGAAATAGAGGCTCTGCTTGCTAGTGAGGGTGGCTGAGGTGGAGAACTGGTGAGGAATGAGGCAAGGTGAGGAAGAACATCTTCACACAGACCTACAGGCCCTAGTGTCCAGCTCATTAAAACTGGGTACCTGTCTCCACCTCGGCACCATGTTTTTACTCCGGCTCTATTAGGGTTTCTCCTTTTGTGCATTCCGTTGCCTCTCTTGCTGTTCAGTTTTCTCACGATGCTTTCAAGAAGCAGTAACATGGTGATGAGACCCATGATGAGGAACAATAATGCGAAATCCAAGCAGGATCCAGAATATGAATTGCCCGGTACTATTCTTTGCAGTATAGAAGTAGGGTTGGTCCTGTGAAAGTGGAAGGATCAGAGGTTAAGGCCACTAGAAAAGATCCATCTGCCCCAATGGCTGTAGGTGGCTGCCCACCTATGTGACCCAACTGAAATGACATCTTCTAGACATGTCACTAGCTCTTCTCCAGCTCACACACTCCTACTCTCTTCCCACCCATCACAGGGAACATATTTGAAAATATAGTCACAAAACAAGTTAAAGAACCCTGGAGAAAGACACATGGACGTATATCACACCTGGATTTCTTTTTCCCTTCCCCCCACTCCCTGCATTCCTTTGTCTGGGAACAGTGGATTGTCCTGCTGGGTGGAGCCTGAAAGTTGGAGCTGAAGTGGTCTGACTCTACTCTCATTGTCAGAGAAGCCAAGTATGGAAATAATCACCTCACAGAGGGGAAGACGAGGACAGTAATCAGGAGAGGAGTGGGGAGACAGTGGGAGCCCAAGAAAGCTTCTGTCTAGGAAGGGATGGCTACATAGGGATGGCCACACTGGCTTTGGAAGAATACGCAGGCTCCATATGCAGAGGCCATATGCAGAGGTCAGAGGCCATCTCCTGAGATGGGCTCCCAGGAAAAGAGTGAACAAGCAGCAGCACAGACAGGGACCATCATGGGCTCATATGGAATCAGTTCCAGTTCCAGGACCACAAGATCTATCCCATGATAGACGATTGTGGGCCACACTCCAGTCTCTTCAGCAGATAATAGGGACCAGAGACCAAGAGAAGTTTTCAAGCAGCCCTGCTAGAACTGGACCAGATCAGCTTTTACAAATACTGACAGGAACTCTGGAATGAATGAAGAGTCAGATATAAATGGGTGAGGTACTAGTTAATGCCTTTGTACATCGACCAAGCAATAGCACATAGGGCCAGGAGCAGGTGGTGTTGTGGGGGTAAAAGAGGTACCAGGCCCACATAGAAACTGCATCTTACTTAACTTTGCTTTTCAAGCTTCCTACTAGGCTGCTTGGCCAGGGAAAGTTCCTCCACCTGGTGTAGGACAAGGTGTCTGGAATCCCTCATAATGCTAATGCTTGATATTGGCCAATGTTTGCTTGCGCCTCCCTGAGAATGTCCCCTTACATCCCTGGGAACTGTTATTCTTTTCATCCTTTACCCAGCTCCAATCCTGAGGTGGTAAGAAGTTTCAGGGAAATGAGGAGCTGGGGAGGTTGAAAGGGGTGTTTGAGAGGGAATGAAGATAAAGTCTTTTGTGGAGGGGGACAGCAGTATCTGTGCTACCCCTTTTCAGGTCCCAGACATTTTCGTCACCATCTAGGTAGGACATTTACTCACAGTACTGGGACACTTGAGTTTACTTCGACTGAATCTGAAGTCATGTTTGGTGGACTTCCAGAATAAGGGCTCCAACTTGAAAGAGAAAAAAGGAGAAATTTTCTTCAAGGCTGGGATAGACTTACCCATGGGTAGGCTTACACTCTTCCATGACTTTGCAAGGATGGGGTGAAACCAACTGAGTACATATTCAGAGGCATAGGCAGGCAATATACATAGGCAGCCTACAGGCGTTCCTGGCCTGGAACTGAAGAAACTTTTTACCACACAGTGACAGGTCAGCAATGGGTGGGAAACAGGAAGGACCCTAAGACTGTGCCATGGATTCACTCACGAGTGCAGAGCCAGATTCCTAGAATACCTTGACTTGTCAGAGTATGTATGTACAGTGCAGGATTTACAACATCAGACCCATGTGCTACATTTCCTCTGCATTTTCACATTTTCAGTGTCACAGCCTCTGAATTTTCAACTTTATACAGTGGTGATGATTATATATAACAGGACCTTGGATTGTGTGGGTTAGTCAATTTCAGAAAAATTCTCTGGAAACTTTTGCTATTACCAAGATGTGTTAATATCTGGCACATGGATTGTCACCTCATGAAACGTGAGTTTCTCATATTTTTATTGGCTTACAACTTGGGCTGTGATAGCCCAAGTTATATCACAGCCCAGATCATCAACACCTACCCTGCAGCAGTTTTTTTTTCAATCGGCCCACTTATGCTGAACCAGAGACTCTCAGACATGGGGCAGAGCTGCTACTTGCTCTCCCTGTTCCCAGCCGCTCATGAGGCGCCCGGGAGGCATGGTGGGTTCTAGCCCTGGCCTGCCACCCCAGCAGAGCCTCACAACAAGCCAGACGACCCCCACTGCAAATCCATGGAGGCCAGCGATTTCCACATCCGGACTTCTTTCTCGCCACAAATCCACCCAGCAGATCAGACTATCACAGCCTGGATCATCGACACCCACCCTGCAGCATTTTTTTTTCAATCCGACCCAGGTATGCCGAACCAGAGACTCTCAGACATGGAGCAGAGCTTCTACTTGCTCTCCTTGTTCCCAGCCGCTCATGAGGCACCTGGGAGGCCTGGCGGTTTCTAGACCTGGCCTGTCACCCCAGCAGAGCCTCACAACAAGCCAGAGCGACCCCCTACCGTGAATCCATGGAGGCCAGCGATTTCCACATCCGGACTTCTTTCTTGTCACAACTCCACCCAGTAGATCAGACTATCACAGCCTGGATCATCGACACCCACCTGCAGCAGTTTTTTTTTTTTCAATCCGACCCAGGTATGCTGAACCAGAGACTCTCAGACATGGAGCAGAGCTTCTACTTGCTCTCCCTTGTTCCCAGCTGCTCATGAGGCGCCCGGGAGGCCTGGCGGTTTCTAGACCTGGCCTGTCACCCCAGCAGAGCCTCACAACAAGCCAGATGACCCCCCCTTGACTCCATGGAGGCCGCCATTTTACACATCCGGACTTCTTTCTCATCACAACTCCACCTGGCAGAGCAGACTATCACAGCCCAGATCATCGACACCCACCCTGCAGAAGTTTTTTTTTTCCAATCCAACCCAGATATGTTGAACCAGAGACTCTCAGACATGGGGCAGAGCTACTACTTGCTCTCCTTGTGCCCAGCCACTCATGAGGCTCCTGGGAGGCATGGTGGGTTCTAGCCCTGATCTGACACCCCAGCAGAGCCTCACAACAAGCCAGACGACTGACCCCTCCCCGACTCCATGGAGGCCGCCATTTTCCACATCTGGACTTCTTTCTCATCACAACTCCACCCATCAGACCAGACTATCACAGCCAGGATCATCGACACCCACCCTGAAGAAGTTTTTTTTTTTTCAATCCGACCCAGATATGCTGAACCAGAGACTCTCAGACATGGGGCAGAGCTGCTACTTGCTCTCCTTATGCCCAGCCACTCATGAGGCGCCCGGGAGGCATGGCGGGTTCTAGCCCTGGTCTGCCACCCCAGCAGAGCCTCACAACAAGCCAGACGATCCCCCTGACTCCATGGAGGCCACCGTTTTCCACATCCAGACTTCTTTCTCATCACAACTCCACCCAGCAGATCAGACTATCATAGTCTAGTTCACTAGCGGCTGCGCGGTTCATCAATAATTGCTTTATTAGAGGTGACTACAACAGTATGCCATATGCCACCTGCATGGCAAGCCTGGCAAGCTGCTTGTGTCGTATTTGATATTCCAAATACCAGTAACATTTATATTAGGTCATTTCCATGACCTAATATAATGGTTTGAGGCTCTCTATGTTCCTGGAGCAAGCGGATGCCTTTGGGTTCTACTAGCATGAGACAGGACATATGGCGATATTACTGGTGCCCGCTCTAGCAAATAGATGATCAATAGGAAGATAGTGATAGTGATAGTGATATAAGTTGGGCTTGCCCCTCTGTCCTCAGCAGCCTGGGGCCATTCCCAGAGATACAGCACCTTTCAGTTAAAGTTTGATGGTAGAGTTTTCTACCTGAATATGCGCCATCCTTCAGGTTCAATGATGCTGGGGCATTTCTTGAAATATACCTGTGGAGCAATTATGATTCCGAGATGACCTGAAACACTCTAATGATGATGCAGTGCTGCCGCCCATCCCCTTGCCCAGCATATAAACATGTAGGTGATGCCTGGCAAAGAACCAAAATCGCGAGGATGACCATGTCAATGAGTCTATTTTAAATGTTGAGGTTTCATTCATTCTATCATCTTGCTCCCTGCATATTTTGAACCTATCAGCTCCTAATTTCGAGACTAACAATTTTAATCTGTTCAGGAGGACAGGAAAGGTTGTGAGCCAGCTAATAACTGCTCCTGGACCATACTATTGCTTTTCTTGTTACATAATCTTTTTTTCATATGTGTCTTTGTGACACTGAGAAAGTATCGTCTAGTTCTGAGAAAGAAAACAGACTGATCCAAGACACATCATCTTGAGCCCTGAACGTGCAGAAAATAAGTTTTTTATAGCAGGGAAAGCAAATGACCTGACCCAAGGCAGGTTCAGGTAGTTCATTCTGTGCTTATGGTTCAACAGAAAGTGTTTGGAAATTTAGATTCATTCTATTATGGTTAGAGCTACAATAAACATAGAAGACTGTTTTTTAGAGAAATTGTTGGTAACCTTGGGTCCTTGGGACTGATGGCTCATCAAGTAAAAATGTTGAAAGCACACATTGAAGATTGTAACTGGTCTACTCAGCAGTAACTGAGATGTGGGTGATCAGGAGATACATCACTAACTGGCACTGGGCTTCATTTGCAGAAGGTTAAAGCTGTAATTGTACTGCGTGATTATGTGTGGAGAGTAATTAGCACAGGTAACTCCACTTTGGGACCATTGTTTGGCTCCGTAATAAGCTTTTCTAATATCTCTGTTCCACACAATAGTGCAATTATAACAAAAAACCATTTATAGATATAGATATGAGAGACTCACAGGCATGGGGCAGAGCTGCTACTGGCTCTCCCTGTGCCCCGCCGCTCATGAGGTGCCCGGGAGGGATGGCAGGTTCTAGCCCAGGCCCGCCACACCAGCAGAGCCTCACAACAAGCCATACGACCCCCCCCACTCCATGAAGGGCCTCCATTTTCCACATCCAGACTTCCCCCTCGTCAGAACTCCACCCAGCAGACCAGCGTATCACAGCCCGGCTCTCACAGCCGCTTGCAGCCGCGCGGTTCATCAATAAATGCTGGATTTTTAGATGACTACAAGAGTATGCTACCCGCACGGCAGAGCCTGGCAAGCTACCTGTGTCGTATTTGATATGGCAAATACCAGTAACAATTATCGACCTCATTCTCATGACCTGATGGAATGGTTTGAGGCTCTTTTTCTTCCTGGAGCAAGCAGGTGCCCTTGGGCTCTACTTGCATGAGACAGGTTATATGGAGATGTTACTGGTGCCTGCTTGAGCAAATCGATGATGAACGGGAAGAGAGTGATACAGTGATAGATATGAGGATCTCGCTCCACCCCAACTTGTACCACAGTTACCTGTAACTATCTCTGACACAGATTCTGAAGTGCTTTACTTCACGACCTCAAACATAACTCACTCAAAAGACCACGATATGTTACTGTTTACAGGCATCATCCAAAAAAGAGTTCATACCCTTTCCTCAAGCTTGTGAAAAGCCTGTCATGTTGTTCTCCACTCCTGAATATGGGTAAATAATTCTAGTCAGCTGTGTGATGTGTCTACTGTACATAGTCACTGTATGACTGTCTTCCCGTTCATCATCGATTTGCTTGAGCGGGCACCAGTAGCATCTTCATATGTCCTGTCTCATGCAAGTAGAGTCCATGGGCACCTGCTTGCTCCAGGAACATAAAGAGCCTCAAACCATTCCATCAGGTCATGGGAATGAGGTCTATAATTGCTACTGGTGTTTGGCATATTAAATATGACACGGGTAGCTTGCCAGACTCTGCTGTGCTGGTAGCATACTCTTGTAGTCATCTCTAAATCCAGCATTTATTGATGAACTGTGTGGCTGCAAGTGGCCGTGCGAGTCAGCTGTGATAGGCTAGTCTGCTGGGTGGAGTCTGACGAGGGGGAAGTCTGGATGTGGAAAATGGAGGCCCTCATGGAGTGGGGGGTCATCTGGCTTGTTGCGAGGCTCTGCTGGGGTGGCAGGCCAGGGCTAGAACCTGCCATCCTTCCCAGGCACCTCGTGAGAGGCTGGGCACAGGGAGAGCCAGTAGCAGCTCTGCCCCATGTCTGTGAGTCTAGATCAGCATACTTGGGCCGGATTTAAAAAAAAGACTGCTGCAGGGTGGATCTCGATGAGCCGGGCTGTGATAGACTGGTCTGCTGGGTTGAGTTCTGAGGAGGGGGAAGTCCGGATGTGGAAAATGGAGGCCCTCATGGATTGGGGGGTCATCTAGCTTGTTGCGAGGCTCTGCCAGGGTTGTGGGCCAGGGCTAGAACCCGCCATCCCTGCCGGGTGCCTTGTGAGTGGCTGTGCACAGGGAGAGCCAGTAACAGCTCTGCCTCATGTCTGTGAGTCTCCACTGTACATATTAACAAGAAGTTTTTTTTTAAATAGAAAATGTTTTGTTCAGCTCATTACCACTTTGAGAAACAGCAATGTGGATAGAATTCCTCGGAAACTTCTATGGGGTTTCCAGAATACTTTGTTCCTACTGAGGCTTCATTGTCCTTTTACAATACCTACTTCTATTTAGGTAAGAAATTAGTCATGATGTGACTCTAATACTTCCTTCACATAGAATGCGTTTGAAGAATTAATATGTTGGGTTGGTCTAAGTAAGGCCCAAAAGTAGATAGCCCTTTTGAGATAACACTATCTTTAGTAATCAATATTCTTTAATCCACTTAAACTGTATCTGCTTCAGTACATTATTTCAGACTTTTCATTTATTTTTTTATTTTTCTCTTGGGGTGTCACACCCAGCAAATCTTAGTGGTTAATTCTGGCTCTGCACTCAGGAATTACTCCTGGCAGTGCTCAGGGTCTATATGGGATGCCGGGTATCGAACCCAGGTCGGCTATGTGCAAGGCAAAAGCCCTACCTGCTGTCTATTGTTCCAGCCCCCTTATTTCAGACCTTAAAAAAGACAAGCTTATAGCTAATATTTTAACATTAAGCTGCAAATATCCCAAACTGGAAGAGCAAATGTGCAAATTCAAAAGAAAGAATATTTCTCTGAGGTTGGTTTTGTTTTGCTTTAGCTCAGTATACATTACTTCTGCTCACCGAAGTGTTGGGGAGACCATCCTTCCACAGCAAGTAATTTGGGGACAGAAACTAGGAGCCCTCCAACTAAACTAAATTGCATTGACATGGAAATAGTATCACTGCACAGGTAAAACACACCATCACACCAGCCTATCCACAACCAGAATTGTTTGAAGGAGCTCTGTACCAAGAAACATACACACCTCTACGTTATTTCACTCAACTGTCTTTAGAATTTCTTTAAGTGTCCATCAGGAAGGATAATAATGTTTGAATATTCCTGCTTGGGTGAGCAATGTAGCTCAATGTAGAGCATTTTTCTGACTTTGTGGGATTTAACTCCAGGCACCAAAGTTATAGAGGTATATTAAACAATAAGTCAAAACTGTTAAACATGAACAATTCCCCTTCCATACTTAAAAGCTAGTTTTATTATTTTGGAGCAAAGGACCATGCTAGGTAGTGCTCAGGACTACTCTAGTTCAATGAGAGGGTTGCTCCTAGTGCTGGTTAGGGGACATGTGGAGGCAGGGATCCAATTTGAACTTCTGGTGTAAAAAGCATATACCCCAGTTCCTTGAGGTATCTCTCTGTTTATTAACAACTTTAGAAGAACAATTTATATAATGTAAAATATACTTCTTTTAAGTATGTGAGTCAATGGTTCTTAGATTTGTGATTTGTGTCACTAGCTGCTCACGAGGCACCCAGGAGGGATGGCGAGTTCTAGGCCTGGCATGCCACCCAAGCAGAACCTCGAAAAAAGCCAGACAACCCCCCCACTCCATGAGGGCCGCCATTTTCCACATCCTGACCTCCCTCTCGACAGAACCCTATCAGGCAGACGAGCCTATCACAGCCCAGATCATCGACACCCACCTGCATCAGTGATTTTTTCATCCGGCACAGGTATGCTGATCCAGAGACTCATAGACATGGGGCAGACCTGCTACCAGTTCTCCCTGTGCCTAGCCAATCACGACGTGCCCGGGAGGGATGGCGGGTTCTAGCCCTGGCCTGCTACCCCAGTAGAGCCTTGCAACAAGCCAGATGACCCACCCACTCCATGAGGGCCGCCATTTTACACATGCGGAACTCCCTCTCGTCAGAACTCCTTCCAGCAGACGAGCCTATCACAGCCTGGCTAGCATGGCCACTTGCGGCCATGCGATTCATCAATAAATGCTGTATTTAGAGGTGAATACAAGACTATGCCACCGGCACAGCAAGCCTGGAAAGCAGCCCGTGTCGTATTTGATATGTCAAATACCAGTAACACTATGTTAGGTCATTCCCATGACCTAATATAATGGTTTGAGGCTCTTTATATTCCTGGAGCAAGAGGATGCCTTTGGGTTCTACAAGCATGAGACAGGAAATATGGAGATGTTACTGGAGCCCGCTTGAGCAAATTGATGATGAACGGGAAGGCAGTGATAGTGACAGTGATATAATTTAAAGGCAGAGCCTGACAAGCTACCTGTGACGTATCTGATTTATTTAATAAACGAGTAACAATTCAGCCCGGATCATCCACACCCACCCTGCAGCACTTTCTCTTCAATATGGCCCAGCAGAGCCCAACAACAAGCCTGACCACCCTCCACTACTCCATGGGGCACGCCATTTTCCACATCCAGACTTCCCTCTAGTGGCAACTCCACCCAGCAGACCAGACTATCACAGCCTGGATCATCCAACCCACCCTGCAGCACTTTCTCTTAAATCTTGCCAAGCAGACCCTCACAACAAGCCAGACCACCATCCACTACTCCATGGGGCCGGCCATTTTCCACATCCGACTGCCCTCTAGTCACAACTCCACCCAGCAGGCCAGACTATCACAGCCTGGACCATCCACACCCACCCTGCAGCACTTTCTGTTCAATCTGGCAGAGCAGAGCCTCACAACAAGCAAGACCACTGTCCACTACACCATGGGGCCCGACATTTTCCACATCCGGACTTCCCACTCATCAAAAATCCACCCAGGAGTACAGATTATCACAGCCCGGATCATCCGCACTCCACGCTGCAGCAGTTTCTTTTTAATCCGACCCAGGTATGCTGAACCAGAGACTCTCAGACACGGGGCAGAGCTGCTCCTTGCTCTCCCTCTGCTTAGCTGCTCGTGAGGTGCCTGGAAGGCATGGCGAGTTCTAGCCTTGGCCTGCCACCTCAGCAGAGCCTCACAACAAGCCAGACCACCCACCACTACTGCAAGGGGAACGCCATTTTCCATATCCAGACTTCCCTCTCGTCACAACTCCACCCAGCAGACCAGACTATCACAGCCCAGATCATACACACCCACCCTGAAGCAGTTTCTTTTCAATCTGGCCCAGGTATGCTGAACCAGAGACTCTCAGACATGGGGCAGAACTGCTTCTAGCTCTCCTTGTGCCCAGAGCTGCTCGTGCTGTGCCTGGGAGGCATGGCAGTTCTAGCCTTGGCCTGTCACCTCAGCAGAGCCTCACAACAAGCCAGATCATCCTCCACTACTCCATGGGGCGCGCCATTTTACACATCCGGACTTCCCTCTCTTCACAACTCCACCCAGACGACCAGACTATCACAGCCCGGATCATCCACACCCACCCTGCAGCAGTTTCTTTTCAATCCGACCCAGGGATGCTGAACCAGAGGCTCTCAGACATGGGGCAGAGTTCGCCTTGCTCATCCTGTGCCCAGCTGCTCGTGCAGTGCCTGGGAGGCATGGCGGGTTCTAGCCTTGGCCTGTCACCTCAGCAGAGCCTCAAAAAAAAGCCAGACCACCCCTCCACTACTCCATGGGGCCCGGCATTTTCCACAAACGGACTTCCCTCTCCTCACAACTCCACCCAGCAGACCAGACTATAGAGCCCGGATCATCCACACCCACCCTGCAGCACTTTCTTTTCAATTAGGCCCAGGTATGCTGAACCAGAGACACACAGACATGGGGCAGAGCTGCTCCCTTGCTCACCATGTGCCCAGCTGCTCTTGCGGTGCCTGGGAGGCATGGCGGGTTCTAGCCTTGTCCTGTCACCTCAGCAGAGCCTCACAAGCCAGACCACCCTCCACTACTCCATAGGGCCCAGCATTTTGCACATCCGGACTTCCCTCTCCTCACAACTCCACCCAGCAGACCAGATTATCACAGCCCGGATCATCCACATCCACCCTGCAGCAGTTTCTTTTCAAACCGACCCAGGTGTGCTGAACCAGAGACTCTCAGACATGGGGAAGAGCTGCTCCTTGCTCACCATGTGCCCAGCACTAGTGCAGTGCCTGGGAGGCATGGCGGGTTCTAGCCTTGGCCTGTCACCTCAGCAGAGCCTCACAACAAGCCAGACCACCCTCCACTACTCAATGGGGTCGCCATTTTCCACATCCGGACTTCCCTCTTGTCACATCTCTACCCAGCCGACCAGATTATCACAGCCCTGATCATCCACACCCACCCTGCAGCAGTTTCTTTTCAATCCGACCCAGATGTGCTGAACCAGAGACTCTCAGACATGGGGCAGAGCTGCTCCTTGCTCACCAGTTGCACAGCTACAAGTGGGTGCCTGGGAGGCATGGCGGGTTCTAGCCTTGGCCTGTCACCTCAGAAGTGCCTCACAACAAGCCAGACCACCCTCCACTACTCCATGGGGCCCGCGATTTTCCACATCCGGACATCCCTCTTGTCACAACTCCACCCAG
Source organism: Cryptotis parvus (assembly GCA_021461705.1). Lineage (NCBI taxonomy): Eukaryota > Metazoa > Chordata > Mammalia > Eulipotyphla > Soricidae > Cryptotis > Cryptotis parvus. The sequence goes on along the minus strand of JAJIBD010027664.1, from coordinate 20,281 downwards.
CAGACCAGACTATCACAGCCCGGATCATCCACACCCACCCTGCAGCAGTATCTTTTCAATCTGGCCAAGGTATGATGAACCAGAGACTCTCAGACATGGGACAGAGCTGGGCATTGCTCATCCTGTGGCCAGCTGCTCGTGGGGTGCCTGGGTGTCATGGAGGGTTCTAGTCTTGGCCTGTAACCTCAACAGAGCCTCAAAAAAGCCACTACCCTACACTACTCCATGGGGCCCGCCATTTTCCACATCAGGACTTCCCTCTGGTCACAACTCCACCCAGCAGAACAGACTATCACAGCCCGGATCATCCACACCCACCCTGCAGCAGTTTCTTTTCAACCTGGCCCAGGGATGCTGAACCAGAGACTCTAAGACATGAGACAGAGCTGCTCCTTGCTCACCCCTGTGCCCAGCTGCTCGTGCGATGCCTCAGAGGCATGGCAGGTTCTAGCTTTGGCGTGTCACCTCAGCAGAGCCTCACAACAAGCCAGACCACCCTCCACTACTCCATGGGGTACGCCATTTTCCAAATCCGGAATTCCCTCTCCTCACAACTCCATCCAGCAGACCAGACTATCACAGCCCGGATCATCCACACCCACCCTGCTGCAGGTTCTTTATAATCTGGCTCAGGTATGCTGAACCAGAGACTCTCAGACATGGGGCAGAGCTGCTCCTTTCTCACCCTGTGCCCAGCTGCACGTGGGTGCCTGAGAGGCATGGCGGGTTCTAGCCTTGGCCTGTCACCTCAGCAGTGCCTCACAACAAGCCAGACCACCCCTCCACTACTCCAGGGGGCCCGAAATTTTCCACATCCGGACTTCCCTCTCCTCACAACTCCACCCACTAGACCAGACTATCACAGCCCAGATCATCACCACCCACCATGCAGCAGTTTCTTTTCAATCTGGCCAAGGTATGATGAACCAGAGACTTTCAGACATGGGGCAGGGATGCTCCTTTCTCACCCTGTGCCTAGCTGCTCTGCGGTGCCTGGGAGGCATGGCGGGTTCTAGCTTTGGCCTGTCACCTCAGCAGAGCCTCACAATAAACCAGACCATCCTCCACTACTCTGTGGGGCCCGGCATTTTCCACATCCGGACTTCGCTCTCCTCACAACTCCACCCAGCAGACCAGACTATCACAGACCCGTTCATCCACACCCACCCTGCAGCAGTTTCTTTTCAATCTGGCCCAGGTATGCTGAAGCAGAGACTCTCAGACATGGGGCAGACCTGCTCCCTTGCTCACCCTGTGCCCAGCTGCTCGTGGCGGTGCCTGGGAGGCATGGCGGGTTCCTAGCCTTGGCCTGTCACCTCAGCACTGCCTCACAACAAGCCAGACCACCCTCCACTACTCCATGGGGCCCACCATTTTCTACATCCAGACTACACTCTCGTCACATCTCCACCTAGCAGACCAGACTATCACAGCCCCGATGATCCACACCCACCCTACAGCAGTTTCTTTTCAACTGGTCAAGGTTTGATGAACCAGAGACTCTCAGACATGGGACAGAGCTGCTCCTTGCTCATCCTGTGGCCAGCTGCTCATGCGGTGCCTGGGTGTCATGGCACATTCTAGCCTTGGCCTATCACCTCAGCAGAGCCTCACAACAAGCCAGACCACCCTCCACTACTCCAAGGGGCCCGCCATTTTCCAGATCCGGACTTCCCTCTCATCACAACTCCACCCTATATACCAGACTATCACAGCCCGGATCATCCACACCCACCCTCCAGCAGTTTCTTTTCAATCTGGCCTTGGTATGCTGAACCAGAGACTCTCAGATATGGGGGCACAGCTGCACCTTGCTCACCCTGTGCCCAACTGCACGTGGGTGCCTGGGAGACATGGCGGATTCTAGCCTTGGACTGTCACCTCAGCAGTGCCTCACAACAAGCCAGAACACCCTCCACTACTCCATAGGGCCTGCCATTTTCCACATCCGGACTTCCCTGTCCTCACAACTCCACCCAGTGGAGCTGACTATCACAGCCGGGATCATCCACACCCACCCTGCAGCAGTTTCTTTTCAATCTGGTCAAGGTATGATAAACCGAGACTTTCAGACATGGGGCCGGGATGCTCCTTGCTCACCCTGTTCCTAGCTGCTCGTGCGGTGCCTGGGAAGGATGGCAGGTTCTAGGTTTGGCCTGTCACCTCAGCAGAGCCTCACAACATTCCAGACCATCCTCCACTACTCCATGGGGCCCGCCATTTTCCACATCAGGACTTCCCTCTGGTCACAACTCCACCCAGCAGAACAGACTATCACAGCCCGGATCATCCACACCCACCCTGCAGCAGTTTCTTTTCAACCTGGCCCAGGGATGCTGGAACCAGAGACTCTAAGACATGAGACAGAGCTGCTCCTTGCTCACCCTGTGCCCAGCTGCTCGTGCGATGCCTCAGAGGCATGGCAGGTTCTAGCTTTTGGCGTGTCACCTCAGCAGAGCCTCACAACAAGCCAGACCACCCTCCACTACTCCATGGGGTACGCCATTTTCCAAATCCGAATTCCCTCTCCTCACAACTCCATCCAGCAGACCAGACTATCACAGCCCGGATCATCCACACCCACCCTGCTGCAGGTTCTTTATAATCTGGCTCAGGTATGCTGAACCAGAGACTCTCAGACATGGGGCAGAGCTGCTCCTTTCTCACCCCTGTGCCCAGCTGCACGTGGGTGCCTGAGAGGCATGGCGGGTTCCTAGCCTTGGCCTGTCACCTCAGCAGTGCCTCACAACAAGCCAGACCACCCTCCACTACTCCAGGGGGCCCAAATTTTCCACATCCGGACTTCCCTCTCCTCACAACTCCACCCACTAGACCAGACTATCACAGCCCAGATCATCACCACCCACCATGCAGCAGTTTCTTTTTCAATCTGGCCAAGGTATGATGAACCAGAGACTTTCAGACATGGGGCAGGGATGCTCCTTTCTCACCCTGTGCCTAGCTGCTCTGCGGTGCCTGGGAGGCATGGCGGGTTCTAGCTTTGGCCTGTCACCTCAGCAGAGCCTCACAATAAACCAGACCATCCTCCACTACTCCGTGGGGCCCGGCCATTTTCCACATCCGGACTTCGCTCTCCTCCACAACTCCACCCAGCAGACCAGACTATCACAGACCCATTCATCCACACCCACCCTGCAGCAGTTTCTTTTCAATCTGGCCCAGGTATGCTGGAAGCAGAGACTCTCAGACATGGGGGCAGACCTGCTCCTTGCTCACCCTGTGCCCAGCTGCTCATGCGGTGCCTGGGAGGCATGGCGGGGTTCTAGCCTTGGCCTGTCACCTCAGCAGTGCCTCACAACAAGCCAGACCACCCTCCACTACTCCATGGGGCCCACCATTTTTTACTTCCAGACTACACTCTCGTCACATCTCCACCTAGCAGACCAGACTATCACAGCCCCGATGATCCACACCCACCCCTACAGCAGTTTCTTTTCAACTGGTCAAGGTTTGATGAACCAGAGACTCTCAGACATGGGACAGAGCTGCTCCTTGCTCATCCTGTGGCCAGCTGCTCATGCGGTGCCTGGGTGTCATGGCACATTCTAGCCTTGGCCTATCACCTCAGCAGAGCCTCACAACAAGCCAGACCACCCTCCACTACTCCAAGGGGCCCGCCATTTTCCAGATACGGACTTCCCTCTCTCCTCACAACTCCACCCTATAGACCAGACTATCACAGCCAGGATCACCCACACCCACCCTCCAGCAGTTTCTTTTTCAATCTGGCCTTGGTATGCTGAACCAGAGACTCTCAGACATGGGGGCACAGCTGCTCCCTGCTCACCCTGTGCCCAACAGCACGTGGGTGCCTGGGAGACATGGCGGATTCTAGCCTTGGACTGTCACCTCAGCAGTGCCTCACAACAAACCAGACCACCCTCCACTACTCCATAGGGCCTGCCATTTTCCACATCCGGACTTCCCTGTCCTCACAACTCCACCCAGTGGAGCTGACTATCACAGCCGGGATCATCCACACCCACCCTGCAGCAGTTTCTTTTCAATCTGGTCAAGGTATGATGAACCGAAGACTTTCAGACATGGGGCCGGGATGCTCCTTGCTCACCCTGTTCCTAGCTGCTCGTGCGGTGCCTGGGAAGGATGGCGGGTTCTAGGTTTGGCCTGTCACCTCAGCAGAGCCTCACAACAATCCAGACCATCCTCCACTACTCCATGGGGCCCGCCATTTTCCACATCAGGACTTCCCTCTGGTCACAACTCCACCCAGCAGAACAGACTATCACAGCCCGGATCATCCACACCCACCCTGCAGCAGTTTCTTTTCAACCTGGCCCAGGGATGCTGAACCAGAGACTCTAAGACATGAGACAGAGCTGCTCCTTGCTCACCCTGTGCCCAGTTGCTCGTGCGATGCCTCAGAGGCATGGCAGGTTCTAGCTTTGGCGTGTCACCTCAGCAGAGCCTCACAACAAGCCAGACCACCCTCCACTACTCCATGGGGTACGCCATTTTCCAAATCCGGAATTCCCTCTCCTCACAACTCCATCCAGCAGACCAGACTATCACAGCCCGGATCATCCATACCCACCCTGCAGCACGTTCTTTATAATCTGGCTCAGGTATGCTGAACCAGAGACTCTCAGACATGGGGCAGAGCTGCTCCTTGCTCACCCTGTGCCCAGCTGCTCGTGCGGTGCCTGGGAGTCATAGCGGGTTCTAGCCTTGGCCTGTCACCTCAGCAGTGCCTCACAACAAGCCAGACCACCCTCCACTACTCCATGGGGCCCACCATTTTCTACATCCAGACTACACTCTCGTCACATCTCCACCTAGCAGACCAGACTATCACAGCCCCGATGATCCACACCCACTCTACAGCAGTTTCCTTTCAATCTGGCCAAGGTATGATGAACCAGAGACTCCCAGACATGGGACAGAGCTGCTCCTTGCTCATCCTGTGGCCAGCTGCTCATGCGGTGCCTGGGTGTCATGGCACATTCTATCTTGGCCTATCACCTCAGCAGAGCCTCACAACAAGCCAGACCACCCTCCACTACTCCAAGGGGTACGCCATTTTCCACATCCGGACTTCGCTCTCCTCACAACTCCACCCAGCAGACCAGACTATCACAGCCCCGTTCATCCACACCCACCCTGCAGCAGTTTCTTTTCAATCTGGCTCAGGTATGCTGAAGCAGAGACTCTCAGACATGGGGCAGAGCGTGTTCCTTGCTCACCCTGTGCCCAGCTGCACGTGGGTGCCTGAGAGGCATGGCGGGTTCTAGCCTTGGCCTATCACCTCAGCAGTGCCTCACAACAAGCCAGACCACCCTCCACTACTCCATGTGGCCCGAAATTTTCCACATCCGGACTTCCCTCTCCTCACAACTCAACCCACTAGACCAGACTATCACAGCCCAGATCATCACCACCCACCATGCAGCAGTTTCTTTTCAATCTGGCCAAGGTATGATGAACCAGAGACTTTCAGACATGGGGCATGGATGCTCCTTTCTCACCCTGTGCCTAGCTGCTCTGCGGTGCCTGGGAGGCATGGCGGGTTCTAGCTTTGGCCTGTCACCTCAGCAGAGCCTCACAATAAACCAGACCATGCTCCACTACTCCATGGGGCCCGGCATTTTCCACATCCGGACTTCCGCTCTCCTCACAACTCCACCCAGCAGACCAGACTATCACAGCCCCGTTCATCCACACCCACCCTGCAGCAGTTTCTTTTCAATCTGGCCAAGGTATGATGAACCAGAGACTCTCAGACATGGGACAGAGCTGCTCCTTGCTCATCCTGTAGCCAGCTGCTCATGCGGTGCCTGGGTGTCATGGCACATTCTAGCCTTGGCCTATCACCTCAGCAGAGCCGCACAACAAGCCAGACCACCCTCCACTACTCCAAGGGGCCCGCCATGTTCCAAATCCGGACTTCCCTCTCCTCACAACTCCACCCTACAGACCAGACTATCACAGCCCGGATCATCCACAGCCACCCTCCAGCCGTTTCTTTTCAATCTGGCCTTGGTATGCTGAACCAGAGACTCTCAGACATGGGGCACAGCTGCTCCTTGCTCACCCTGTGCCCAACTGCACGTGGGTGCCTGGGAGCCATGGCAGATTCTAGCCTTGGACTGTCACCTAAGCAGTCCTCACAACAAGCAGACCACCCTCAACTACTCCATAGGGCCCGCCATTTTCCACATCCGAACTTCCCTCTCCTCACAACTCCACCCAGTGGAGCAGACTATCACAGCCGGGATCATCCACACCCTCCCTGCAGCAGTTTCTTTTCAATCTGGTCAAGGTATGATGAACCACGGGATGCTCCTTGCTCACCCTGTTCCTAGGTGCTCGTGCGGTGCCTGGGAAGGATGGCGGGTTCTAGGTTTGGCCTGTCACCTCAGCAGAGCCTCACAACAATCCAGACCATCCTTCACTACTCCATGGGGCTTGCCATTTTCCACATCGGGACTTCCATCTCGTCACAACTCCACCAAGCAGACTAGACTATCACAGCCCGGATCATCCACACCCACCCTGAAGAAGTTTCTTTTCAATCTGTCCCAGGGATGCTGAACCAGAAACTCTCAGATATGGAACAGAGCTGCTCCTTGCTCTCCCCTGTGCCCAGAGCTGCTCGTGCGGTGCCTGGGAGGCATGGCGGGTTCTAGCCTTGGCCTGTCACCTCAGAAGAGCCTCACAACAAGCCAGATCTCCCTCCACTACTCCATGGGGCCCGCCAATTTCCACATCCGTACTACTGTCTCCTCACAACTCAACCCAGCAAACCAGACTATCACAGCCTGGATCATCCACACCCACCCTGCAGCAGTTTATTTTCAATCTGGCCCAGGTATGCTGAAAAAGAGACTCTCAACATGGGGCAGAGTGCTCCTTGCTCACCCAGTGCCCATCTGCTTGTGCAGTGCCTGGGAGGCATGGCGGGTTCTAGCTTTGTCCTGTCACCTCAGCAGAGCCTCACAACAAGCCAGATCACCCTCCACTACTCCATGGGGCCTGCCATTTTCCACATTGGGACTTCTCTCTCGTCAAAACACCACCCAGCAGACCAGACTATCACAGCCTGGATCAGCCACACCCATGGTGCAGCCATTTCTTTTCAATACAACCCAGGTATGCTGAACCAGAGACTCTCAGACATGGGGCACAGCTGCTCCTTGCTCACCCTGTGCCCAAATGCACGTGGGTGCCTGGGAGGCATGGCGGATTCTAGCCTTGGACTGTCACCTCAGCAGTCCTCACAACAAGCCAGACCATCCTCCACTACTCCATAGGGCCCGCCATTTTCCACATCTGGACTTCCCTCTCCTCACAACTCCACCAAGTGGAGCAGACTATCACAGCCGGGATCATCCACACCCACCCTGCAGCAGTTTCTTTTCAATCTGGTCAAGGTATGATGAACCACGGATGCTCCTTGCTCACCCTGTTCCTACTGCTCGTGCGGTGCCTGGGAAGGATGGTGGGTTCTAGGTTTGGCCTGTCACCTCAGCAGAGCCTCACAACAATCCAGACCATCCTCCACTACTCCATGGGGCCCGCCATTTTCCACATCCGACTTCAATCTCGTCACAACTCCACCAAGCAGACTATCACAGCCCGGATCATCCACACCCACCCCTGAAGAAGTTTCTTTCAATCTGGCCCAGGAATGCTGAACCAGAAACTCTCAGGATATGGGACAGAGCTGCTCCTTGCTCTCCCTGTGCCCAGTGCTGCTCGTGCGGTGCCTGGGAGGCATGGCGGGTTCTAGACTTGGCCTCTCACCTCAGCAGTGCCTCCAGCAAAGCCAGACCACCCTCCACTACTCCATGGGGCCCGCCATTTTCCACATCCGGACTTCCCTCTCCTCAAAACTCCACTCAGCAGACCAGACTATCATAGTCCGGATCATCCACACCCACCCTGCAGCAGTTTCTTTCAATTTGGCCCAGGTATGCTGAACCAGAGACTCTCAGAAATGGGGCAGAGCTACTCCTTGCTCACCCTCTGCCCAACTGTACGTGGGTGCCTGGGAGGCATGGCGGGCTCTAGCCTTGGCCTGTCACCTCAGCAGTGCCTCCACAACAAGCCAGACCACCCTCCACTACTTCATGGGGCCCGCCATTTTTCACATACGGACTTCCCTCTCTCGTCACAACTCCACCCTACAGACCAGACTATCACAGCCCATATCATCCACACCCACCCTGCCTTAGTTTCTTTTCAATCTGGCCCAGATATGCTGAATCAGAGACTCTCAGACATGGGGCAGAGCTGCTCTTTGCTCACCCTGTGCCAAGCTGCTCGTGTGGTGCCTCGGAGACATGGCAGTTTCTAGTTTTTTCCTGTTACCTCAGCAGAGCCTCTCAACAAGCCAGACCACCCTCCACTACCTCCATGGGGTACGCCATTTTCCACATCTGGACTTCCCTCTCCCTCACAACTCCACCCAGCAGACCAGACTATCACAGGCCGGATCATACACACCCACCCTGCAGCAGTTTCTTTTCAATCAGACCCAGGTAAGCTGAACCAGAGGCTCTCAGACATGGGGCAGAGCTGCTCCTTGCTCACCTTGTGCCCAGCTGCTCGTGTGGTGCCTAAGAGGCATGTCGGGTTCTAGCCTTGGCCTGTCACCTCAGCAGAGCCTCACAACAAGCGGAGACCACCCTCCACTACTCCATGGAGCCCAACATTTTCAACATTCGGACTTCCCTCTAGTCACAATTCCACCCAGCCGACTACATAATCACAAACCAGATCATCCACACGCACCCTGCAGCAGTTTCTTTTCAATCCGACCCAGGTATGCTGAACCAGAGACTCTCAGACATAGGGCAGAGCTGCTCCTTGCTCAACCTGTGCTCAGCAGCTCGAGCTGTTCCTGGGAGGCATGGCGGGTTTTAGCCTTGGCCTGCCACCTCAGCAGAGCCTCACAACAAGGCAGACCACCCTCCACTACTCCATGGGGCACGCCATTTTCCACATCCGGACTTCCATCTCATCACAACTCCACCCGGCAAACTAGACTATCACAGCCCGGATCATCCACACGCACCCTGTAGCAGGTTCTTTTCAATCTGGTCCAGGTATGCTGAACCAGAGACTTTCAGACATGGGGCAGAGCTGCTCCTTGCTCATCCTGTGCCCAGCTGCTCGTGCGGTGCCAGGTGTCATGGCAGGTTCTAGCCTTTGCCTGTCACCTCAGCAGTGCCTCACAACAAGCCAGACCACCCCCTCAACTCCATGGGGCCCACCATTTTCCACATCCGGACTTCCCTCTCCTCACAACTCCACCCAGCAGACCAGACTATCACAGACCGGGATCATCCACACCCACCCTGCAGCAGTTTCTTTTCAATCCGGCCCAGGTATGCTGAACCAAGACTCTCAGACAGGGGGCAGAGCTGCTCCTTGATCACCATGTTCCCAACTGACGTGGGTGCCTGGGAGGCATGGCAGGTTCTAGCCTTGGCCTGTCACCTCAGCAGAGCCTCACAGCAAGCCAGACCACAATCCACTACTACATTGGGCCCGCCGCTTTCCACATCCGGACTTCTCTCTCGTCACAACTCCACCCAGCAGACCAGACTATCACAGCCCGGATCATTCACACCGACGCTGCACCAGTTTCTTTCAATCTGGCCAAGGTATGCTGAACCAGAGACTCTCAGACATGGGGCAGTGATGCTCCTTGCTCACCTTGTGCCTAGCTGCTCGTGGGGTGCCTGGGAGGAATGCGGGTTCTAGCCTTGGCCTGTCACCTCAGCAGAGCCTCACAACAAGCCAGACCACCCTCCACTACTCCATGGGGCCCGCCATTTTCCACATCCGGACTTCCCTCTCGTCACAACTTTACCCAGCACACCAGACTATCACAGCCCCGATGATCCACACCCACCCTGCAGCAGTTTCTTTTCAATCTGGCCAAGGTATGATGAACCAGAGACTCTCAGACATGGGGCAGGGATGCTCCTTGCTCACCCTGTGCCTAGCTGCTCGTGCGGTGCCTGGGAGGCATGGCGGGTTCTAGATTTGGCCTGTCACCTCCGCAGAGTGTCACAACAAGCCAGACCACCCTCCACTACTCCTTGGGGCCCGCCATTTTCCACATCCGGACTGCCTTTCCTCACAACTCCACCCAGCAGACCCAGACTATCACAGCAGGATCATCCACACCCACCCTGCAGCTGTTTCTTTTCAATCAGGCCCAGGTATGCTGAACCAGAGACTCTCAGACATAGGACAGAGCTGCTCCTTGCTCAACCTGTGCTCAGCTGCTCGAGCAGTGCCTGGGAGGCATGGCGGGTTCTAGCCTTGGCCTGTCACCTCAGCAGAGCCTCACAACAAGCCAGACCACCCTCCACTACTCCATGAGGCACGCCATTTTCCACATCCGACTTCCATCTCGTCACAACTCCACCCAGCAGACTAGACTATCACAGCCCGGATCATCCACACCCACCCTGAAGAAGTTTCTTTTCAATCTCTCCCAGGTATGCTGAACCAGAGACTCTCAGATATGGGGAAGAGGTGCTCCTTGCTCTCCCTGTGCCCAGAGCTGCTCGTGCGGTGCCTGGGAGGCATGGCGGGTTTTAGCCTTGGCCTGACACCTCCAGAAGAGCCTCACAATAAGCCAGACCACCCCTCCACTACTCCATGGGGCCCACCAATTTCCACATCCGGACTTCTCTCTCCTCACCACTCCACCCAGCAAACCAGACTATCACAGCCCGGATCGGCCCACACCCAACCTGCAGCAGTTTTTTTTCAATCCGGCCCAGGTATGCTGAAGCAGAGACTCTCAGACATGGGGCAGAGCTGCTCCTTGCTCACCCTGTGCCCGATTGCATGTGGGTGCCGGGAGGCATGGCGGGTTCTAGCCTTGGCCTATCACCTCAGCAGAGCCTCACAACAAGCCAGACCACCCTCCACTACTCCATGGGGCCCGCTATTTTCCACATCCGACTTCCCTCTCGTCACAACTTTACCCAGCACACCAGACTATCACAGCCCGGATCATCCACACCCACCCTGCAGCAGTTTCTTTTCAATCTGGCCAAGGTATGATGAACCAGAGACTCTCAGACATGGGGCAGGGATGGTCCTTGTCACCCTGTGCCTAGCTGCTCATGCGGTGCCTGGGAGGCATGGCGGGTTCTAGCTTTGGCCTGTCACCTCAGCAGAGCCTCACAACAAGCCAGACCACCCTCCACTACTCCTTGGGGCCCACCATTTTCCACATCCGGACTTCCCTCTCCTCACAACTCTACTCAGCAGACCAGATTATCACAGCCCGGATCAACCACATCCACCCTGCAGCACTTTCTTTTCAATCTGGCCCAGGTATGCTGGAACCAGAGACTCTCAGACATGGGGCAGAGCTGCTCCTTGCTCACCCTGTGCCCAACTGCATGTGGGTGCCAGGAGGCATGGCAGGTTCTAGCCTTGGCCTGTCACTTCAGCAGAGCCTCACAACAAGCAGACCACCCTCCACTACTCCATGGGGCCCGCCATTTTCCACATCCGGACTTCCTCTCGGGTCACAACTCCACCCAGCAGACCAGGCTATCACAGCCCCGATCATCCACACCCACCCTGCAGCAGTTTCTTTTCAATCTGGCCAAGGTATGATGAACCAGAGACTCTCAGACATGGGGCAGGGATGGTCCTTGCTCACCCTGTGCCTAGCTGCTCGTAGCGATGCCTGGGAGGCATGGCGGGTTCTAGCCTTGGCCTGTCAGCTCAGCAGAGCCTCACAACAAGCCATACCACCGTCCAGTACTCCTTGGGGCCCGCCATTTTCCACATCCAGTCTTCCCTCTCCTCACCACTCCACCCAGCAGACCAGACTATCACAGCCCAGATCATCCACACCCACACTGCAGCAGTTTCTTTTCAATCTGGCCCAGGTATGCTGAAGCAGAGACTCTCAGACATGGGGCAGAGCTGCTCCTTGCTCACCCTGTGCCCAGCTGCTCGTGGTCGTGCCTGGAAGGCATGGTAGCTTCTAGCCTTGGCATGTTACCTCAGCAGCGCCTCACAATAAGCCAGACCACCCTCCACTACTCCATTAGGGCCTGCCATTTTCCATATCCGGACTTCCCTCTCGTCACAACTCCACCCAGCAGACCAGACTATCACAGACTGGTTGCGAGGCCGCTAGTGGCCGCAGGGTTCATCTTTAAATGCTTTATTTAGAGGTGACTACAACAGTATGCCACCTGCACAGCAAGCCTGGCAAGCTGCTCTGTAGTATTTGATATGCCAAATACCAGTAACATTTATATTAGGTCATTCCTGTGACCTAATATAATGGTTTGAGGCTCTCTATGTTCCTGGAGCAAGCGGATGCCTTTGCGGTTCTACTAGCATGAGACAGGACATATGGAGATATTACTGGTGCCCGCTCTAGCAAATAGATGATTAATGGGAAGATAGTGATAGTGATAGTAACAATTATAAACCTCATTCTCATGACCTGAAGGAATGGTTTGAGGCTCTTCATGTTCCTGGAGCAGGCTGATGCCCTTGGACTACACTAGCATGTAACAGGATGTATGGCGATAGTATTGCTGCCCACTGAGCAAATCAATGAATAACCGAAAGACAAGTGACAAGTGATATAATTTAAAAAGTAGAACTACAACATGGAGAAGATGTTAGATAAAATAGTCACACTTACTATGGGGCTGGTTTTTATGTAAAAGGGTCATTTTGTTTTGTCTTTTCGCGACCCAATACTGCTTTTTTCTCACATGTCTCCCCTAGTCCAGAGGATAAAACTCATAGGGGCTCCTTGGCAGACTGGCATATGTCCTTAATGTCAGACATCATGGAAATACTCCAAGAACAGAAATGAAGAAAAACATTCCAACCGGAATAACAAACATAATGCTCCAATCAGAAATCATTAATCTGAAGAGCACAGATGAGGAACTGAAAACATTAACTAAAAAAATAAGCACCATAATAAATAGGCAGAGCAATGCAAATATGAAATTACCCAAGAATTAAAAAAGAAGGATAATGAAATGTAAAAATATAAGAGAATTAGGACAGCCTAGAGAAGCCACATACAAATTATAGGAGACCATAAATTAAGGGAAGAAATTGGAGGAATGATATTTTGTTGAGAGGTATTCTATTAAATAAAAAAAGTCCTGAATTTCAAGATCAACTTAGGCTTTCAAACTCAGGAACCTCAAAGAGTACCAATAATAATAACCCAAACTGTAAAACATCAAAACACATCAACATTAATATAAACTGGTAAAAGAGGTCTGAATTCATTTTCTTGCATGTAGCTATCCAGTTTTCCCTATACTATTTTGTCTGAGTCCATTTTCTTGCATGTAGCTGTCTAGTTTTCCTGCACCATTTGCTGAAGATATTTTCCTTGTTCTTCAAATTTCCTGCCCTTTTTATTAAAGATTAGGTATCATATATTTGACCAATATTAGGATATTCACTCTATTCCATTGGTTTGTGGGAATGTCTTTATCTCAATACCATGATGTTTTAATCATTACTGCTTTGTGCTATAGTTTGAAGTAGGGGATGATGAGGCCACCATACTCTTTTTGTTCCCAAATTTCACTTTAACTATTTGTGAGCATATGTTTTTCCATATAAATTTCAAAGATAAAACACCACTGAACAAGCAAGTGGAAGCAAAGAAAAACAATAGGATTCACGTTATTAAAAGCTTCTGTGCTTCTAAAGAAACAGGGCCAAGGTACAAAGACAGCCCACAGATTTGGAAAACGTGCTTACCCACCTCCACTTTGCCGATGATATCATTCTAATAACACCAAACATTAGCCAAGCGGCACAAATGCTGGCTGACTTCGACCGAGAATGTGGAAAGATAGGCCTAAAGCTAATCTAAACAAAACAGTGTTCATGAAAAATGAACTAGTTCCAGAGGCCCCATTCACTATTCCAGAATCAGGGACCCTGTCTGTTTGCCAAGGCATCGACAATCAGATGGGCTGGACATGTAATGCGGTTTTGGAGACAACCGCTGGACTAGAGACGTTACCGACTGGATCCCACGGGATATCAAAAGATCATGTGGCCGCCCACCTAAAAGATGGTCAGACTTCCTTGTAAAGACCCTGAAGGAATGGTTTGAGGCTCTTCATATTCCTGAATCAACCAGATGCCATTGGGCTACATTGGTACGTGATAGGGTCCAATGGAAATGTTACTGGCTCCGCTCGAGCAAATCGATGAATAACAGGATTCAAGTGATCAAGTGACTTACCCAATACCCATCTGATAAGGGGTTAATATCCAAAATATAAAAGACACTTGTAGGGGCCGGAGCGATAGTCCAGTGGGTAGGGCATTTGCCTTGCACGTGGCCAGCCCATATGGTCCCCTGAGCACTGCCAGGAGTAATTCCTGAGTGCAGAGCCAGGAGAAACCCCTGAGCATTGCCAGGTGTGACCCCAAAAGGCAAAAAAATAAAGACACTTGTAGAACTTCACAGGAAAAAGACAGTCAACCCCCAAAAATGGGGAGAAGAAATGAAAAGAAACTTTCTCAAAGAAGTACTAATGACCAAAAGACATATAAGCAAATGTTCAAAATGCTCTACATTGCTAATCACCATGCAAATAAAAACAATAACGGATATTATTTTAAACCACAGAGACATATCCATAAGATCAAGAACACCATGCAAAAGAATAAAAACAACCAGTGCTGGTGTAGACACAGGGATAAATGAACCTTCCTTTATTGTTGGTGGGAATGCTAACTGTTCCAGCCTTTTTGGACAACAATATGGGCTTTCCTCAAAATGCTAGAATTTAACTTTCCATAATACCTAGAAATACTACTCTGTGAATATACGATAGGGCTTCAAAAAACACACATCAGAAATACCATTTACTCTTCTATGTTATTGCAACACTATTCACAATAGCCAGAATCTGGAAAAATATCTGAATGCCTGAAAACAGACAACTGGTTAAAGAAATTATGGTACATATACACAATGGAATGCTATGCAGATGTTACTATGGAATAAAAATGAAGTTATTAAATTTGTGTATAAATGGATGAACATGGATAGTATCATTCTCAGTGAAATACGTCAGAGAAGAGGTCAGATGCAGAATGATTGTACACATTTGTGGGGGGTGAAAAATATAATATGAAACCAATATCCAAGGGCAGTAGAAACAAGGGACATGAGGTTTGGTTCACAGTTGGAAGCCTGCTTAACCACTTCAAGGCAGTTGAGTTAGGAAGGGACCACTATGTCAAAGACAGTGGTAAATGACCACTGTATGAAAACCGAGTGCAGAATAGATAAGGGAACAAACATGGTAACCTCTCATTATCTGTATTGCAGATCAGAATTCCCAATGGGAGAAGGAGAGAGGGGAGAGAAGGGAAATGTCTGTCATAGTTATAGGCTCAGATGTGGGGTTATTTTGGGGATGTTGCAGGGAAGGCAAAAGGGCACGTTGATGGTGGGAAATGTGTGTGGGTGTGATGGAGGGATGCGGGCTAGAACCAATCATGAATGGCCTTTAAACTCTATGGTATGTGACTCAGTAAAATAAAAGATAAATTAGACAGGCAAGCACCAAAGATAGAGACTCAATGCAGCATTAGAAAACCTAAATATATCCAATAATGACCCCTCAAAAATTGCAGCATATAGTTCTAAAAGAAACCCTATGTAGCTTTGAACAGAACGGTATGACATATCTAATATATAGGAGTAATAGGGTCCTAAACACGCTTAGTCCAAAAGTAGTGAGTGGTTTCAAGGTGAATGTAAAGCTAACCTGCAGCAAACTGAAAACCAAACAAGAATATTCCATCCAAGTTAGGTTATCACCCAATTAACCTTCTTGTCTCCTCTTTTCTCTTTGCTTTGCAGTGTGCTTTGAGTTCCAAGTGCAAAACAATAATCCCTGTGATACCAGGAAATTAGACATGAAAACCTCAAAGAGATTGGAACGATGATTCTTCATCCAGGATAGAAAATTCGCCAGGGAATTATGGGATCAACGGATTGCAATCGTATTCCAGATCCTGAGATATTTAATGGCTCAGCTCAATAAAACTTCTGTTCTAACCATATTCCATGCTGCACATGCAAAGATGAATATTAAGTCATCCCTCCCTGGATTTAAGCAAGTCTACTTCAGGAGACTAGGTGCCAATGTGAATGATCCTGTGATACCACCTCTCCCCACGGTCCTTCATCTTTGTGCTTTGGAAAATCCATTTCTCTTCACAAGCAACCTACCTGAAAAAGTGTTGTCTTGCCCTCCCAAGGCATTCAAATCAATCTTTCTACATGAGTTTCTCCTACTATGAGTAACAAGTTCTGTGAGAGGGGGTGGTGGAGCAGTGGTATGGGATAATATCAGTAAGGAGGGGAGAAGCAGTGTCTGATTCCTAATTTGCAAGATTTTTGTAATTTATAAATGCAACTTGTTACGATTTATTTATTTGTTTCTTTTGTTATTTAATTATAGTCATTTCATCATTGGAAGGTATACGGAAAAAACATCCCTCTGATAGGAAACATTTGGGGAAGTACCTAGCAGAGATATGAATGATGTGGTGAAGAACATTCTAAAGTAGATATTTTATGTGAGTAGAGATATCTCTTTAAGGTGACTGTATTTATGAGGGGAATAGTTACATCAGAAAGCAAACATGAACGACCATGAGAAACATACACCCAAGACTTTTCGAAAGAGTTTGTTGGCTCCATTTGTACTTTAAATCCTTGTTGACTATACTGTATAGCTAAAGCTAAAAACTGCTGAAGTATCTGCTATAAGTCTGAAGATATGGGCTAAATAGGTAGCTGCCATCACTTGGCACCTGAGAAAGGTCAGATGCTTGCAGAGAGTGGGGAAATAAAGGACAAAACTGGCAACAGTGAAACAACAAAGATCAGAAACTACAAGTTACACCTATACTATGATTTTTCTACCTTGGGCTTGGATGCATGTACTTTCTTTTTTTTTTTATGCAACAGAATTTTAATAACTATAAGGTCAATGATACAATAAATTTAAAATCTACTTGAAACAGGAATGTCCTGTTGGTCGAAGGTGCAGAGATGAGACTCCAGGAACAAGACATATTTCCCTTAATATTTTTAATAATCATCAGTTGGAGGGGCAGTAGCTCTCATCTTTGCAGCTGACTGGCTGACTGACCACTTTAAACAAGGACCCCAACTCCCTTTTTTTTTCAGATTAATCAATGTTTATTTTCTAGTGATAGCAGTATTTAAAAGTCATAAGAAAATTTCAGTATATTGGTATGCTCTAAAATTTATAACTATATAGTGGTTGTTATTATTATTATTATTTTTTGCAGGGCATAAATAGCACAGACTTGTATGATTCTCTCATATAAAGTACATTTGAAAACCTCCCAAAACCCTAAACAGCAGAAAACATTAAATCATATTTTTAAATGACAGATAATTTAAGGCTAAAATATTTGGTATTAATAATTAATGCCAGAAGCCATCCTAGCCTAATAAACATGCACAAGAACTACAACTTTTTAACAAAACACCACAATTTTATCAGATATATGTATGTGTGTGAATGTGTCTCAATATATATACATATAATGTATTTATGTATATATATATAAATATATAGTTTTATCACCCTGAAAGCTATCCACTCATGTTTGGCTTAATACATATGTTAGAAATGTAATGGAGATTATCACTCCTTTAAATATATATATATATATATATATTTCCAGAATATACAATATAAATATACCATATATAAATCATGCCATAAAACTAAATGCAAAATATGAACATTATTGCATGCTGATGTGATAATACATGCCCATTAATAAGAACTTTAGGATATTCTCCCTTCAGAACTATGCACATATGACTTCTTAGGTAAAACGCACCTCTCAGATTCCTTAGCCAAATATTGGACTATGACTAAACCAAACAGTAAATAATGCCTAAGTGGATGTTTTGTTATGTAAATCGATCAGAGTTCATTTTTCTTAACTTTGCTGGAAGATTCCCCTCCATCCTGGTGGCTCCTCCAGCCATTTGCATGGTACGCCAGCATCAGAAGCATAAATTGAGTATCTGATGGTGCAAGCGCAAAAGATCAAGTAAGACATCATTGGTCTGATGGAGACGAGGAGGCGCCAGTCGCATCATGCTGTATTTGACACCAGAGAAGAATTGTTCCTTGGAACATGCGACAAAAAGAGGCGTTTGGTGGCGTTGGTGTCCTTGTCAACACGAACATGGCCGTCAACAGTGATTCATTTGCATGCCTAACAAAACCAGATTGGAGGATTACACTTGAAGAGATGTGGCCCATGCCAGCAATTTCTATCTTCATTGTCTACGCACCAACATCCACATACAAAGGAGATGAAATTGAGAAATTCTACATGGAACTGGAGGAGTTCTATAAAAAGATCACACCTTCTACAAGATCATAGTCGGTGATTTTAATGTCAAGATAGGACCGAGAAGATTGGCCGAAGAAATCCACATAGGGACCCATGGCCTAGAATGGAACGAGCGGGTGAGAGACTGAGTTCATCATGTCCACCAAGACCATTTATGGGAACTCCACAGTTCCAGAAGGCTAAAGCGAAACGTTGGACATGGGAATCTCCTGGAGGACAGTTCCACAATGAAATTGACCACATCATCTTCAATCGACTGTTTTGTCTGACCGAAGTTGCTGTCGTCCCCAAATTCCAAACAGGATCGGACCACCATCTCCTTCATGCAAAATTCTACTTCCCGCAAAGGGGAGAAAAGGCTGCAAAGTTTAAAAAGAAAACTCCCAGAATGAACACCAACTGGGAACTCTTTGGGACCATTGCAGCAACATGGGAAGATACCACCATTGACAACATCGATGAAGAATACAACTGACTGGTTCAGCACCTCCATGATTGTGCGAAGAATGCCGAGAGAGAGAGAGAGAAAGACACAAAAGGACGCCTGTCTTCTGAAACTCTCGAGCTCATTCTCCGCAACGTGGCAAGGCGTGAGCCTCAGGAGATCAAATGCTAACGTCCAAGCTTGCAAACAGTGCAGAGAAACGATAAAAGAAGACCTCAAAGACAGAAGAGCAGAAATACTGGAAGATGCAGCAGAAGGCGGAAAAGCATTCACACTGCCCGCCTGTCCTTCGCCAACAATAAGACCAAGATGACTGCCTTCCAACGCCCTGATGGATCTGTCACATCTTCCAGAAAGGTAATGGAGAAGATTATCCAGGACTTCTACTCAAATCTATTTGATAGTCACATCCACCTGCCCACATACCAAATTCCACGGGATGGATATGTCATTCCCAACGTTCTCGCTTCTGAAATCCGAGATGCCATCTCATTGGTAAAGAAGGGAACAGCACCAGGCCCAGACAGTCAGACCCAAAAACCTGAAGAATCTGCAGTCAGTACTCATCAATACACTAGCTCGGCCTTTCACAAGCTACCTGTCCAAATAAACATACCCTCCCAATGGAAAACCAGCAGGAGAGTTCTACTGTTCAAGAAGGGAGACATTCACAACATCAGCAACTATCGCCCCAACTGCCTGTTGTCCGTCATCTACAAGCTGTTTACACGAGTCATCCTGAACAGGATTGGCAGAACACTAGATGAAAGACAACCATGCGAGCAAGCTGGCTTCCGGAAAGGATTCAGCACAATCGACCATATGCACACAGTAACCAAGCTCATTGAGGTTTGTAGGGAGTGTAAGAGGCCGCTCTGTCTCACGTTCATTGATTTACAGAAAGCCTTTGATTATGTGGAGACTGAAGCAGTCATCGAAGCCCCTAGCCAAACAGGGTGTTCAAACCCAATACATTAAGATCCTTTGTGAGCTGTATTACGGATTCACCACCAGGATCTCACCATTCTACAAAGAAGTGATCATTGATGTCAAAAGAGGGTTCGACAGGGTGATACCATTTCACCAAAACTCTTTAGCGCCATTCTCGAGAACATCATGGACAATTAGAATAGGAAGAAATGGGACTGAAGGTAGATGGTCGGTAACTACACCACCTCTGCTTCTTGATGACATCGTTCTAATAACACCAAACATTAGCCAAGCGGCACAAATGCTGGCTGACTTTGACCAAGAATGTGCAAAGATAGGTCTACAGGTGAATCTGAAGAAAACTATGTTCATGAAAAATGAACTAGTTCCTGAGGCCCCTTTCACTCTCAATGTAACAAACATCTCTGAATGCAGCAGTTATGTGCCTGGAGA